>VDFB02224737.1:0-10324 GCA_007258455.2 Sequoia sempervirens
GTGTGTAATAGCGTAGGTATAAAGGGCACCTTTTCCTTAAGTTCTGAGAGTAGTTGTGCTGCAACAAATACTATTTATGAGAAGGTTTTATGGAATTTGGTACTCAATAAAACATTCACAATACTCTTTAAAATATTTCATATGGTTTACATTCTGTGCATTGTCTCTCGTATACAGTGGCTGTAGTCACTTAGCATTGCTAGCATCATCTATTTCAAAAGCTCTATTACCATTATTCATGTTTCGTGACAAACATAAGTTACACGAATATATGTTTAATGCAATATCATAGACAAAATAGAATCCATCCATATATAATGGAAACACATAAAATGTTAGTTATCAAGCCATCATTTGAATCAAATTCAAGAGAAAGTATTTTGAGTAGTTTTTTTTTGTCATTTACATTATATACTGATAAAAGTTCATTAGTGTTATTTGTTAGTGTGAATAATTAATCTATTCACTATATTTAAGTGTATATGGATTAATTAGGTTAGACACCGTCACTTCTAACCAAATGTGCAACGTTTTAGACCTCTAGAGGTTACCAAATTATTTGGTTAACCTCATGCACATACCTTTTTGAGGTTGGAGGTCTTTCCATCTCACTTGAAAGGTCACTCAACAACTGGCACACAAGGTTGATGACTTGGTCATAGAGGTTGTTGGTTTGCATACTCCAAGTGTTCCTAACCTGTTAATATCTATAGGACACTTGTCCACTCACTTGTGCCACTCCATGGGGCACTTGTCAATCCACCTCTTAGGTGGATTACATCATCCTTCCCTATGTATGTAAGGCTTTGTACTAAGTCAAATTTGGGTCAACTGAATACAATTTATGCATTGTTCATTTGTAAATGTCTTTTATCTCCTGGATTCTCCTAATTCTAATATTATTGTAAGGTTATTATGAACATAAAGGCTTACAATACCACTATCTTTGGTAATTTAGATTTTAATTAAAATAAAATTAGCCAAGAATTAAAATATCTGATGTGTATGCATACAAGTCAATTGGTGACATTGTTCTTAAAAGATGATGCGGTGAAGTTGATTTTTTATATAATTTTTTGGAATAGTCACCAACAATTTACAAGAGGTGGTTGGAGACCAATAACTTATTTATGTTATCTATTATTTATAATTATAATGGTGAGAGTTGTAAACTCCTATCTTAGTCCATTATATTTTAGGTCCATTTTGATTATAGTGTCCTTTGCGCCTTAACAAGCCTATATGTGACATATTCTTGCCTAAAATTTAACATAGCATTATCCAAACATGTTACCATCATCACTCATCCCCAAGAGTCTATCCTATGAATAATATGAATAATATTTTATCAATGTAAACTATAAATAGACAAGTTTTAATTTTCTATATGGCTATCCAATAATGTGTACAAGTAGAGAATAATATAAATGTAATAGATCATAGTTGTTTGGAACTTAAAAGGTGAGATTTTGATCTATATGTCAATGCTTGAATTTTGCACTAATTATGCTATGTTCAAGTTTTAAAATAATATCAATGCCTATGTATTGTTGTTGAAATAATTAAATATTTGAGAAAACACAAAAGATGATTACTTTTTTACTAAAATCAATATATCATTACTTATTCAATATAACAATGTGTATGAGAAATATTTTAATATGTAAAGGATACCCTAAATCTTTATTAGCATATAAATTAAAGGAATGGAAGAGGACAATGGGAAATATGGAATTAGAAGGAAGAAAGAAAATAGATATATTGATACCCAATTATTAGAAGACATATAATATGTTTTTAACAAAACTTGATTGGTATGTGCAAGGAAATGGGGGACCAAAAAGGGGTCTTAATTTGCTAGTTTTTTTTTAAATTAAGGAAAACTAAGCTTGGATGAGAAATTGAAGATATTTATGCTCCAAATTTGAAGATACAAGAAGAAAAAAAGTTATAGTGTTTTGAATTTACTTTGTAAACTACTATTTTTTTAAAATGTTGGCAATCAAGGGGTTCAAATAGGGGGCTACAAAAGTGCTCTTTTTTTTATAATGTTTTTTTTAGCATAGCATGTAGTGCGTCTCCCCTAAATTACTTTCTTTTAGTATTATAAGAATTGCTCTTGTGAAAATATGGTTAACACAATGTAGTTTATGCTTTAATTTTTTGCTAATTTTTAAATGAATATATGATTTTATATTAATTTTGAAACTGGACAGATCATAAAAACATAGAAAATTGAGCATGCCCCCCTCTTAAATTTTTGAAAAATAATTCAAAAGAAATTTTTATTTTTGAATGTGTGAAGAATAGAGTCTATCTTGTAAAAATGTATTTTTTTCGAATTTCAACAAATCGGTAAAAAATGCAACCAAAAGTACCATACATAGATTTTTGACAAAAAATGGAGACAATAGCAAAACAAATTGAACATCAAAACCTTAGAATATTTAAAATGTTAAAAAAATACATGGTTAGAAAGCTAATAGGAAGCTCAAGATTACTATATTATTTTTTAACTTTACATTGGAAGACACACAAAATTGATGGAGAGCATGCTCAATAGTATATCATTTTTTATAATTTTCTAAAAACACATCAATGGTTGCTAACATGTAATTCCAACCCTTTGGATTGGATTCCCAGGGAAAATCTAATCCTAAAGTTTAGAAATTTCTAAAGAAAGAAATAAAAAAAGTGTGATATAACATGATCGAGCATTATAACACACTCACATTTATGTGAAGAGAAAATGCATCTCCTCACACTCCCTCCTTTCTCTTCACATTAACACAAATGAGTTATAGCACACTTATGTTGGTGTGAATAAAAATCTCTCTCCCCTTGTCCCACTCTCTCTCTCTCTCTCTCTCTCCATCTACCTCTCCAACCTCCTTCCATCTCTACTCTCTATCTCACCTCTCTCCTCCCCCTTTCTACCTCTCCTTCCCTGTTGTCTCATTATTATTTTGCATTAATGTCATAACACCAAGGTTGTGGTATCAGGTATCTGATTATGTACATGGTGATATTTCAATTTTGCTCTTCTTGCATGAGTTTATATATCTGTGCTGATCTAACTTGGTATTATCATTTGCATTTGACATATTCCAGTGGTTGGTAAGTTTCATAGCTTGGCCTATGATCAGTTTGAAATACTAAAATTCATTTGCACATTTATTTGCATATTAGTTAGATGCAGTGGTAAAGATTATATGCTAAGAATTATTAAAGAAGGGCATTGACACATTTTGTTTTAAGGCAACATATCATTCTTTAAAAAAAGAGAGTCTTGAATTATTATGAGGAGTTCTTTGAAAAGGTAGAAAATTGACTTCACTTTTGAAGCAAATAATAAAAAGAGGGAATGATAAAGTTTTAAAAGTCAAAGATTACAAGAATCTTTGTATTGTCGGTGGTAATTATTTAGTTGTTGAATGTGAATTCTTTCCCATCATAATTCCCCAGATGTGAAATTTCTTTATGATGGATTTAAAGTCTTTGAAGACTTGGATATGCATCATCAATGTTTGATTCTTTTTGTTGGGGTTTATTACCCTAATCATGGTGCTGTTGATAAGGAAACTCTGTCACAGTTTGTTGTTGTTGGTCTTCGTTGGAACAAGGAATAGTAGTAAAGAGCAACAGTAGAGTCTTCTGGTTGAGCTGACATTACGTGTATTCTTTATTTTGCTTCTTTGTGTCTTTGATAACCCAAGTGCTGGTCTATCTTGTTCTCAATGTTGTTTTGTTGAATCAGGGTCTTTAAATTTACTGGGCTTTTTTTTTTTTTTTTGTTAGGATAGTTGTTTATACTAATAAACCCATGCAAAACTTAAAATGGGTCTATGCGATTAACCAAAGCAATATTTTAAGTCAAGATGGAAAGGATTATTATCTTTTGTAAATTCATGTTTTTGTTTGAGATAATCTCTAATTTGTTCACAGTCATTTTGTATCTTTGGAGTAGTGTATGGTTTCTCACGGGTCTTGACAATTTTTTTTTAAGAAAAGTTGTAAACAAGCATTTGTTTACTCCTTAATTGATCTGTGTATGTGTTGGTAAAAAGAACCTGTTTTGGGTCTGTTGTTAAGGGTGGTTGTTTCTAAAGTAACAAATGTTTCTTTCTTTAGAAAACCCTGATTATTGTGTTTGTGGGTTTTGTTGTATGATTATCATTTGTTTTGGAGTTATGATGTTTTGTTGGCTTTGCAGACTAATGATAGTTATATATTTCTCTTAATATTTTCTTGAAGAGATTTTTTTCAAGGGATTATAGTTGAAGACTTGCATAAAAAGATGATGTGATTTTGTTACTAGAAAAGACAGTTTTTCAGATTCATTTTCTCATGGCAATTGCTCATACAATTTTTTTAACTAGTTACTTTGTTTCAAAATAGAGATCATATAAATAATATGTAATGCTCATTTGAAGTGAAATTTTTGATGAGGGTTTTGATAAACACAAATTATATCTTTCAAGAAAGATAATATATATATTGGTTTTGTGATCTGGAACATTGTAACTTTGATTCTGATTTCATGACATAACAAAGTATGTGATTAGTGAAACATAGATCAACTCTGTATTTAAATTTCTTCATATTTGTACATTGTTTTATAAGAATATCAGTGAGATAGCACTATTGTCAGTGAGACAAATCAGCCAGCGAGGCTTTGTACAAATATATTTTTTTCAAATAAGGCCAGTGAGGCCAAGTTCGAGTGGTTTTATTCCTCAGGAGGGTTTCCACTCAAGACAAACTCTGTGTCAATCTTTTAAATGTGGTTGTTCATTATTTGTTCATTTCATTTTTTATAGCATAAGTTCCTTCATGATCGATTATTGCTAATAGATTTAAAAAGAGGCTGATTAGTTAAGTTAACCTTGATTCACCCTCTCGATGTTAACTACACTCCAACATTCCCCTCCCTCCTTCCCTCTCTACTTCTCTCTCCCTATCTCTCTTTCTCCTCTCCCTATCAATCTTTCTATTGTACTATATATTGGATGTCCTCTCCCCCTTTCTCTCTCTCCCCCCTCTACCTCTCCCTTCCTCCCTCCATCCTTCCCTCTATCTCTCTAAATTATGCATGGTTTAGAGTGTAGGGTTGATGGTTTATGATGAAGTGTTCAACATTGATGGTATAGGGATTAAATTCATTTTTTTAAAGTTTTATTGTTAAATTATTAATATCAAGTTTTAGGGTTTAGGGCATAGGTTTTAGTTTAGGTTTGATGATGGAGGGTTGAGCATTGAGGGTTTAGGGATTAAATACATTTTTAGGTTTTAGTGTTAAAGTTTTATTGTCATATTTTAGGGTTTATCATATAAGGTTTAGGGTTTAGGGCCTAGGATTTAGGGTTTATTGTTGATTATGGAGGGTTGTGCATCAAGGGTTTATGAATTAAATTATTTTTTATAGAATGTAGTTTTATATTATTAACACCATGTTTTAATGTCTAACATATAGGGTTGAGGAGCCTTAACATATAGTGTTTGAGTGGTTTAAGTTGTAGCAGGTGAAGCCCAAAAGAATTAAACTAGCAAAGAACACAAATATATATATATATATATATATATATATATATATATATATATCCTATATATATATATATATATATATTTTTAAAAGAAAGATAAATAATCATCATACCAATATTAAATGATCATATACATACTCATATACTTCATACAAACAACATAATCAACCATGTCCTTTGGGGCCCCATGAGGTTACATCAAAAAATAAACATTACTAAACATCATCTCATAAGATATCAAACAAGAAACTATAAATGACAACATTATATAAATACATACATAAATTCTATCACAAGATAACCCCATGAGACATTTCATAACCCACTTAAAATTACAAAGTAGATAATTACATTACATCATCTTTCAAATGTTACATCGTCCATAAAGTTACATCATGAATCCCAAACATGTGGGATGAATACAATATACAAGTTTATCAAAATACAAGGAGATCAACTGGAATAAATCTTCAACTGGATGCAACTGAAGCCACGAACGCTGATGGGGAACCCAACGGTGTGCGGAGCACGTTCCACCAAACCACCCTCGTGCTAAGAGGTGACAAAGAAGTAACTCCGACCAAGAATGACAACAAAAAGTACCAACATAGATCCATCTCACAATACACCAATTAAAATGAGCAACCAATAACACCATATCACAATGTCATAAAGATGCAAGATCGTAAATAAAATATAAATGAGATCATACAATGCATGCTAAAGAGGTATCAAAACAATAATCTTAAATCAATTTAAATCAATTCAAACAACAATCTAAATCAACTCCCATAACCCACTTCTAGATGAACACAATAACACAAACACATGGGAAAATAGGGGAGAGTGTCATCGCATAGTCCTACATGGGTTGTCCTGTGCTCTTCCTCCCAACTAGAGTTGCCGGTCCCATCTATGGCTGTCCTATGCTCTTCCTCCCAATTGGAGGCACCGGTCCATAGGGTGACTCATGCGGAGCCGTGGACCTCTCGTGAGGACGAGGTCACGACCTTGCCAACCACGACCTTCTCAGCCTTCCATTAGTCTGCGGAAGCACTAATGAAGACGAGGCATCCATTTTAAAATCTTGCAATGATGTTACTACCCAACCCAACCCTCCTAAGTTAATTATTAGGTTTTCACTTATTTACTAACTCACTCGTGGGTTATCCTGAGCTCTTCCCCTTAAACGGGGCGCCGGCCCCCACGAGGAGCCACTCTCCCTAGAGACCCACCAAAAATAGGGGTTGTACCATGCCAATCATAATCATCAAAGTATGACAATAAAAGCAATACACGAGGCATAAACCATCTTGCAAATAAAAATACCATAACAAAATCTCATAATTCGGTACACCCCATTAATAAAACATAACTCATCAGAAATCAAGGTGAAAAAGTATAAACTCAGCAAAAAACATCATCCTCTGGAAGACTAAAGTGTTGACACAAATGGGTTCCCACATCAAGAAATTAACAGTGTCCCAAACCCAACAATGCAACAAGATTAAATTTCAAGAATAAATAATTAAAAGAGATAACCTATTTAATTCCAAAGTAGATTACAAAATAAATTCCATTCCTAAAATGCAATCATACTAAAACCAGAATTAATAAACAATGCTGTTTTACCCACAATATCCTTTCCAAGTTGTAAATTCAATAAAACAGATTTCTTTCTAATTTACTAATATTTTCATTGTAAAAATTTCTGCTTTATTATTAAATAGAAAAGAAACAGAATCTAACTGTGAATATCTATTTTCTAGATAACAGATAAATTACAGAAAAATATAATTTTAATCAGAACAGAACATAATATATTTATACATTTTAACTAATAGTTGAATTAACATAATATCTTTTAAACATAAATAAAACAGTATATATATATATATTCTTCTTAAATAACAGTGAAATTAATTAAATAATACTGCAACCAGAATAAATAAATTAATCTATATATATATATATAAATATATATCTACAAACATATATATATACATATATATACATATATATACATATATATATACATATATATACATATATATATATCCAAATAAAAATCCGCACATAATTTTAATATATAAAAATCGCATATTAAAAATTATATTCACAAACATTAAAATTTAAATGGGGATTTAATCCCAACAAATGCATAGCGGACCGGACCCCGCCGGCCGTGGACAGTCCAGACTGTCCACGGTACTGATGGTACCGACGACCGATGATGGCAGTGTGGTGGGTACGGCCGAAGCCGTCCCCCACACAGCCATAAAATACATAACATAAATTCAATACAGAATTCCACGCACAGAGTGATGGAAGAAATAACACGGGTTTGCAAGAATTTCGAATTTCCATTCAAATTTCATTCGATTAAAAATATATATATATATATATATATTTATGTATATGTATATATATATATATATATATATATATATATATATATATATATATATATATATATATATATATATATATATATGTATATATATTTACAGAGATTCGAATATTACAGTAACAGAGAATTACTATACACATGCAATTCACTGTGCATGTTTGAAATAAAATGTTTTATAAAGAAATATATATATGAACCAGTAATCCGAGGAAAGGTAATTGTTTTCAAAACAATAACAAAATTTTTAAAACAAAATGAAATAACAGAATGCTGTTTAATTCCCAGATTGCAATAAAAACCCCACTTTTTTTTTAAATAAACAGCCACAACCCAGAAACCCCGGAGATTTCATCAATCAAATAACAATCCCCAATTTTCTTTGATTAAACTGTAACCCCAATAAATTTTCTTCCTATCATTATCTAATTTTCAACCCTAAATATAAATTTCATTTACAAACACAAATTCCTATTTAACAGAAGATAAATAAATTAAAAGAAGGAACCTAGCGTCCTTCGCTTGCAGAAGATTGAAGAAGCTTTGATCCTCTTGCTGCACTACTTCCTTTGCTGCAAATCTTCCAGCAATGGATCCAAACCTTCCTTCCTCTGCACCAATTTCTCCAAAAACAGAAAAGAACTAAGGGCAGAAAAATGATTGAAGATAAAATTTCTCCAGCATTCCAAAAAACCATCCCCTCAAACAAAGAAACCTCCTCTTAAAATCCATTCCCATGAATCCCTTCAATTTCCTCTTCCCGTGAATACCAGAGGACACATTTCAAGAAATAAAACCAAATAATATTCATTGATGCTTTTCCCATAATACATTTTCATTTTCATGCATTTAATTAAAACTAAATAAATTTTAAATCCACAACATGAACAAATATATAAATATTCATCATCTCCACAATTCTTTATTAAATAATTACTTATTAAAATCAACCATTGAGAGACTCAAAATAAAAGTAATATTTTTATTATTACCAATATTTATTAATTGCCATATTTAATTATTATTTTATGTTTTTATTTTATTAATTACTCAATTATTTAATTTACCACATAAGACCATTCACCACTTTAGACAAATCATAAAATCATACAAAGACCAATGTAACTACACAATTGAATGTGACCAATATGCACAAATCATGAAGATACAAGACTATTGACACCTTGGTACGGAGTTACTTTTCATGTCACCTCAAATATTCAACTTCCTGCCATTGGGTTGGTTCAATGCTCGCCCAGACCTACCAAAATAGGTGGAATCGAGTCTTATTCCTGCAAAGCCTGCATCCACAAGGTGATATACAATATACATAAAATCAAAGCATTGTGAGGAGGATTCACAGCGTAGCAGGGCGCTCGCGAACGAGTGATGCTACCTGTCCCCTGACCAAAACATATCATCATAAAATTTTACACCACATCATAAATTACTATTCTATAGTCTATTGTATTCCAAATAACTCCATCAAATGATCATAATAAAATGTCATCACAATATCCATGGCATCATAAGAGTATAGTAATAGTCTAAGCTACCACACATAATAGCAACAGTATCAACCACAAATCACAATGTGCTAAACAGAAACCATAGTGAGTGTCAAAAATCAAATAGTAGCATAAGGGGGTGTACATCCTCCCCCCTAAAGATGTTATAAGAGCCGGGTGAAAAAGACTGGAATGAATCCCTACACGATACGAGCATACTTCCCCAAATGGTTTGAAGAGTCATCATTTGGAGTTACTTGAACACTGATCAATCTCTCAGGGTGGAATGCGGCTGTTGCTGACCGCAGGCTACGGTGCGACTACGAAGTCTCGACCTGAAGAGCATTCCAATCTAGAACATGAGTAACATCAGGAAAATATGGTCTAAGAACAGAAACATGAAATACATCGTGGATTCGTGATAAACTGGGTGGCAAAGCTAAACGGTAAGCAACAGGTCCAATCCGCTCTAACACCTCAAAGGGTCCAACAAAACGAGGCACAAGCTTCGAAACCTTTCCGTAACGAATTGGGCTCTTCCGCGGACGCACTCGAAGGAAAACCCGATCACCAACTACAAACTGCCGATCAACTCTATGAGCATCAGCATACTTCTTCTGTCTATCCTGAGCAGCTACAAGATGCTCCTGAATGCGAGACACCTGCTGCTCCATATCTCTAAGCATCTTGGGCCCAAGAAGCACCCTGTCCTCCAATCGATCCCAACTCAACGGAGTGCGACAAGGACGACCATACAAAGCCTGAAAAGGAGCCATACCAATAGAGCTATGGTACCCATTGTTATATGCAAACTCAACCAAATACAGATAGTCCTCCCAACATGATTGTTGATCCATAACATACAT
>VDFB02224741.1:0-21802 GCA_007258455.2 Sequoia sempervirens
AACCCTTTTTAGTGAAAGCATTTAAAATTTAAAGATTTATATCTAAGTCAATTGTTCACTATTTCTAGATTAAAACTGTGTCAATTTTTTTATCATTGTTTTGGATCATACTCCATGATCCATCATCAAGATGAAATGCAAGCAATATAGTGCTTCATTTTCAAAAGATAAAAAGTTTCACTTTTCAACATTTTCAAGATAGATTCAATCAATTACTACATTTTAAAATCTGAAAATTATCTTTTGATCATATTGCATTACTTCAAAAACATAAAATTTTATGCATGATTATATATTTCAAAGAAAAATTAGAGCTTTATACATTTATAAAAATCTATCCATTTCTAGACCTGAACCTATGCAACCTTAGATCCTCAGGAATTATAAGTGATTTCCAGATTTTTAATTTAGTCAAAACTTGCCTCTCTAGACTAGGATGCAACCACCCATGTCCAGCTGATTTTTGGACAAATTTGGATCACGATTCTATCTCTGTGATTTTTGTGTCCTATTTTTGAAATTTATTTTTATTTCCTATATTGAAAAAAAATTCTTCATTATTTGAGTACTCAAGTGTTTTGAAACATGAAATACATTTATGAGCTTCACAACCTGGTGTCCAATATCTAATACCCCTATAAGCCCTAGTTTCAAATATATGGCTTGGATGATCCCACAATACTAGTTTACAATTTTGTTGAGGAGGGAAAATTACAAAAATGCTCACATGAAGAAAATTTCAGGTTTTTGGGGGTTCGCACAAAGGGGATGTTCACTTTAACCCAAAAGGGGTTTGCTCTAACCCCCCTTCGAGCAAACCCCCTTTTTGTGATGTGACCATTTTTGCACATTTTTTAAAATGAAATCAAAGGGAAAGTCAAGACAAATGGGGATTCGCTCGAACCCCCTTCACTCGAAAGGGTCAAAGGGGGTTCACTTGAAGGGGGGTTCAAGTGAACCCCCCCTTTTTTTCCCTTCTCTCCCTCTTCTACCAAATCTATGCAAAATTTTGCCTTTCGAAGCTCAAGTTGAGGATGAAAATGGAGGAAACTTCACAGACCCAACTAGATGATGGTAGTCCTCGAAATGAGCTATCCATTGAATATAATTTTAATATATTTTTGTTTTATTATGTAATTTTTTAAGTTTAATTAAACATGGGTTTTCACTGAAAATCAAGCTCTATATTTTGCACATGGAAAAAAAAAAGAAAAATATGTTTGTGCTAGGTGTTGACGTCCTTGATCCAGTAAAAAAAATTGAATTTCGATACATACAAAAAATTTATGTTGTATACGGTTTGCCTATGTCTAAATTGTAATTGGTTTGACTTCAAAACTTAATTAAGGAAAAAATATTCAATACAACACTATGAAACCAAATGAACATGCTAGATATCATAGTTACAAAGATAATTCAAAAAAAATAGAATTTTATCCTTCATAGAAAAAAATTTATGTTGTTTATGGTGAACATCACTCTTTAAAAATGGTGTTTACTATTAAAAAATAGTTTTCGAAGGAGATGGAAAAAGATATGCAATTGTCACAAATACTAGTTTAAAAATGGTGTTTACTATTAAAAACTAGTTTCCAAAAAAAATTAAAAATATATTTAAAACCTGTAGACAAAATGTCACAAATACCAATTTGCATCATCTTCAAATTCCTCATGGTTTAGCAGCTACAAGTGCCCGAAAATGAAGATTTAGTTAAAAAAAATCAATTCAATGTCTAGTTTGGCCAAAAATTGTAAACCAATATCATGGGATCACCAGCTTCTCATGCTTCAATCACATGTGATGTTGAGTATGAGCCTTATAACTCTTTCATTCAAGGTGTTACATCAACTCAATATATCTTTGATTATCTTCCTAATCCTACAATACCTATGTCTTTATTTTCACCTAACATTCATGTGCATTTAGAGGCTACTTTTTCCCATGTCCCTAAAGATAAACTTAAACAATTGGAGAAAGACCTAGAAGGACTTCAAAAATACTTAAGTACTGGGACCTTGGCTAGAGAAATGATTCCTCTTATGGATAATCTTAGGAATTTAATCAATGAATCGCAAGGGATTGAAGTGTTGCATAGGATAGTCCATATAGTGGATGCCAACATTCCTACAATGGCTAGTTGCACTCAAGCCTTTACTAATGCTCAAAATCAATTAGGAAAATAAGTGCCCTCTAACACAACCATACCTTCCATTCCTTCCTTTACCCCTTCAGTCGTAGTATCAACCATGCAATATAGTAATGGTCCAAACTCAAACTTAGGGCTTTCTTGTGGAAATCCTTATAGTTTTTTCCCTGCACCTACAATTCCTCCATGTTCTTCACCTCTCATAAGCATGAAAAATAATATCCTACCAATCAACCATAATAGTCTCCATATTCAACACACTCTCAAAACATGTCGCCAAATGATCTTGTGATAAACAAACTCTTACAAAACATGACTTCATTACAACAACAAAATTCAAACATAAATCAAAGTCAAACCAATACAAACCCACCCACATACCTCACGTGCAGTCCAGTATTATTTTCTATCTTAAAGACAACCATCATGTAAAACATTAAATTACCTCACTTTGAAAATTAAAATGGAAAGGGAGATCCTAACAACCATTTTTCATCCTTTACCACCTTGTGTAGTGACTTCATCTTTACAGATACGCTCCTAGCGAAACTCTTTCCTAGATCTATGAAATATATGGACTTGGATTGGTTATGCTCATTACCAAACAACTCATTTACCTCCTTTACACAACTCATTAATTAATTCCTTCAACTCTTCAAGTGTAAATTAGACCCCAAGTCACATAGACTAACTTGGTCCATTGTAAACAAGGACACAAAGAGAAAATAAAATATTTTATAGGATGATACCAATCGATTTATTCAAAAATATCCTATAGTCTTCTAGACATTGGCAAAGGGTGTTCATAGCAAATTTACAACCTAATATTAGAGATAATATATTATTGATGAAATATCCATCATTCAGCCAAATTTTCGCATTTAGCTTCATGATTTGGACAAATATCAATTAGGTAATGTAGACATCCAAATTTGACACTCAATCAATCTCAAATTTATTATTTTTCGCCTAAACATCCTCTTATTCGAAAGTTAATTAAATAATATTACTATTATTTAATTAATATATTTAATTCTCACCAAACCCCAAGGTATTTTACCTCCTTAATCCCTTCTTTTCATCAAATAAAATTAAATAAATATTACATTTATTTAATTCTTCACATGTCATTTTCATCTAATCCTAATCCATCTCCTACTATTAAGGATGCACATGCTCATCCTTTGATTAGGGATGTGTCACATCCTCCAACTTTGCAAGTTGGCTTTTAATCCTTATTTATCTTCTAATTATTGATTAATTAAGCCTAATCATTCTCCAAGGAATTTTTAATTCCTTTTTTATTTGTCCTAGATTCCCCTCCTTTATATGTGAATTTTTAATTCACATTCCATTCTTCCAAGGCTTCTAGAACCTTGGACTTGTCACAATCACCACATGTGACCAAGTCCCACCTTTTTGGAGCCCACCTTTTACCCTCTAGATTCTTCCAATCATTGTGAATTTAAAATTCACTTTTATTCACCCAAGATTCTTCCCATCTCCCAATGCACTTGCAAGGTACTTGTACTTCCTCCACCTCATGTACCCTCTTGACAACTCATCTCCACCTCATATCCTCTTGTCCACTTCACCCTCCACATGTCAAGATGTGAGGGCTTGTGGGTTCTCAACCCACCATAGCCCTTCATCTTGGCCTTGTTGGAGCAATCTTGACCCTTGAATTCTCTAGAGAATTCAAATTCTTCTATAAATACCCCCTCCTCAAGGGCATTTACACAACACTTCATTTTTGAGCACCCACATGCTGCCCATTTTCCTTCTCAAACACTTTTGATTTTCATAACCTTATGCTGCCATTTTGCCTTCACAACACTTTGCACTCTCACAACTACATGCTGTCCAAGTCATTTTAGATCATTCAACCATCTTTTGTCCATCATTTTGCATATTGAAGCTTGCATTTTAATCACTCAATCTATCATCTAAGGAGCACACAACCCATCCAAGCAAGGGCCAATCAAAGAAGTTTCAACAACAAGGGAGGTAAAAGTGTTTTGTGTTTCATTTTATTTGCATTCCTTTTCGTTGTAACTCTCTTTTGGCTAATCTTGAGGTGTCCTTGGTGTTTTGTCTTTCATGTTTCTTAGTTAGATTCACACATTTAGAGTAGCATAAAATATCAAGGTATACAGTAATGAAGGTACACCTTCATCAACTCGTACTAGTCAATCTAAATCCATGCCTCAAAACAACTATCAATCACTTAAGAAAGAAAACAAAAAATTCATAAAAATAAACAATCCTCAAGCTTCTCATACCATTGAAACAGAAGTTGCTTCTGCAACCACAAAACCATATCAATTTAGGCTGAGAGAGGCAATTCTCACAATCACTCGATTCTCTCCATGTGATCATGTTGGAGTTGTTGGATAAGAATGATTCAACTTCTCCAATTAGACCTATTGAAAAAACTAGAGCATTACCACCAAAATTTAATGCAAAATCATTTTATCAATATCATCGTACACTTGGACATGATACAAAAAAATGTATGCGTCTTAAGCACCAAGTGCAAGACCTCATTGATTCTAATATCATCCAATTCATTGGTGTAAATGACAAAGGGAATAAATTGGTTTCACCACTTAATCAAAACTTACAAATATTTATAAACCCATTACCAAATCATTCAACTAACTTTTTCCAACCAAGTGATAATGAAGAAGATGATCTATCCAACATTGTAAATGCAATTGAAGTTTAACCTCTTAAGGTTCAAACCAATCTATTGCTAGATATTTCTTTCACACATATTGATGCTTCTATAACTGCACATGATGGTACTCTTTATATCACTGGTAGAATCAATGATAAACTCACACGGGGGAATACTCATTGATCATGTGTGTGAAGTGAACATGATCACTGAAAAATTATTGTATGTACATGAACTTGATAAGGATAATTATGAATAATAGAAATAATTCTTAAAGTCTCATGATTGTTCTATTCGCCCTACAATTGGTTCTATAACTCTTCCTATAAAAATTGGACCTAAACAATTGAATGTTTCATATACACAAATCCTAATGTGGGACGAGTATCATGTAAATTTTGGTCACCCATGGCTAAGCTCCATGAATGTTTTCCCATCAGTTATTCATAAATTCCTTAAATTCTCATTTGAAGAAAAATATGCATACCATATACCATAGTGGATTTAAGCCTTTGGCCTCTCGTGAAAACTTTTCATTCGATTATTTTTGGCCTCAACCAACCCAACCTATTAAACCTCATGAGGATCATTTATTTGTGTCATATCAAAGGTTTAAGGCCAAAAATAATAGCTCAGCTGTCCCTTAGTAACATCTTTCTTGAGGTAGATGAAATGGCGTCGAGCGAGAAAGGAATTTCAAATTCCTCTAGTAATGCAGATGATGGCGGTCGTGATTCGAAAGACGAAGATGATGGTTTTTAGGCGACGGGGGGCTGGTGACTTCCACTTGTTTTGCTAGACTCTTGGGGATTTTTCTCCTGCGGTTTCCTATTGCTTGTGCCTGAATGTGCTCATCGCAGCTTCATTCTCCTCCTGGTGGTGTGCAGTGGATGTGGATGCCTATGTGGGGTACTAGTGGGAACAGCTTTGTTTCTCCTACACTAGTGGCATTCCATTTTGTGTGCCTTGTGGCTAGGGCCTGGTTGCCTGCTTGGTTGTGCCTGATGATTGCCTCTTTTTTTGGCTGCTCCCGATTTACTCTTGTGGTTGGTTTTTGCCTCTACTTGTTCTTCTAGGCTTGTTCTTCTGTCAGCTTGTTGGTTGTGAGTTTGGTTCTTGTCTTCTTTTTGGCCTTTTTTTTTGATTCGTGGTCCTCCTCTCCTACATTTGTGTTGGAGTTGTTCATGTTGGTGGTCTAATCACTATAGTTGGTTGTTGTGGGTTCATTTTTCTGGAAGACCTATTTTCCTGTGGAGGTGCTCGTAGCTTTTGGGGCTTAGTCTATGTTTGGATGGCCTCCTACCCTAGGATTGTCCCTCTTTGCTATTTTGTGGTGGCTTGAGGCATTGGGTCTTTCCCCAAATCCTTTCATGGTCTTCGGTGTGGGCTTTATGTCATTTTGCTTATTGGTGGACTTCACTCGGTCTTCTATGATCCGTTCTCCTCGTGGTTGGTCTCTCTTGAGGTTGTGTCATTGGTTTGACCTTGTTCAGGCCCTCTCGTTGGCTTTTACTAGATCTTTCGTTGGTTTGGTGCAGGTCTTGGGCATGGTGCTAGTTGATGGTGTTGTCTCTGTCTTTTTGTGGTTGGGGTTTCTTGTTTTGTGGCTAGGGTATGTTGCATTCTTAGTTGGCTTCTTTCCTGATTTGGGTGTCTCCTCGATGGTGTTGGCCATTGCTTTGTCCTAGTCTATGGTGGTTTGGCTAATCCCTTGTTGTGTTTATCTTCCCCTCTTTTTTGATCTCCAAATCTTGGTTGGGGACCATGGGTTTGAGGGGTTTTTTAAACGATTGGGGTTTTTCTTCTCTCTACCTTTACTCAAGCTCTGGTTGTTTAGCTCCCTTGCTTGTAATTTTCCTTTGGCCTTCTTGGTTTATGCTATTTTGTTGAGGGTGGAAGAAGTTTCTGCTCTTGAAGAAACGATGTCTGAAATACATTTGAAACTGTGGATCTGTGTTGGTTTGATGGCTTCTAACTTGTTCTGGATGAGTTCAAAGTTTATGTTGGCCTTGTTGCTTTTTCTGCCCTTTGTGGCTAGGTGTTTTCTTTCCACTAGAGTGTGTGCAGTCTTCTTGGCTCTATAGTATGTGTCTCCCATCTAGGTGGAGACCCTTCCTATTGAGGTGGTGACCTATCCTATGGAGGTGGATAGCAGTTTTGTGTGCTTGGTGGGTTGTTCTTACTTCTCTAGATGGTCTTCTCCCCTGGTGCTCCTATAGAGGTGGAGGACACTCCTATTGAGGTGGAGTCTTAGTGGGGGTGTGATTCTTTGCTGCAGTGGACAGATTTCTCTTGATCATGTCTCCTATAGAGGTGGATGGGTTTGTTGGAAGACAGGGTTGTTCGGCTTCAACAACACTACCTTATTTAATGACTGTAAAACTAGATCCATAAGCAAAATGTTTGTTGTTGTTTGGTTGTTGTACACTTTAACGTGGAAATTATTTAAGGTCACTATGTTCATATCTCAATGGATGGATTGGTTGCTGCTTTACAAGGGCATTGAAGCTCTTGTTGTCTTGGCCACCCTTGGGGTGGATGTTGTTATGGGTTGCTACTTTTATAGCCCGATGGGTGGCATGCAAATCTATTATGTTTGTTGTGCTCTTTGCTCTGGGCTCTCTCATGGTGTCTTGTTGGGCTTAATTGTCTTCTGGTGGTTTAAATTTCAAGATCTGCTAAATCCTACTATTAAGGGTTTGAAGTATGGTTTGTCCTACCCACCCTTAGGGGGGTTGTTTCAAGTTGTTATTTTGGCAGCAAGGATGGTGGCTTGGTGGCCTATTATGCTAGGTGTGAATCCTGATTTGAAGAATGTTTGTGGTCCAGGTCCATGTAGGCCTATATTGTTGGTTGTGAGGCCCATTTTGTTGGTTGTGGGGGTCCTGGTCCCACTTATTTCTGCTTGTAAAGGCTTGAAGTCTATCTAGCTCTCTCACCATTGGGGTGACTATTATTTCTTGGCATTGTTGCATGTCCTACTTTTTTTGTTTTGCTTGGTTCATTTGCAGTTTCTTGTTGTTGTCTTGTCATGTTGTTGTGCCATATTTTGTTGTACTAATTGCTAAATATTTCATGTTGTAAAAGGGTCAGGTCCCTTTCAAAATCCATGCTTACCTAATCAAAAACATCTTTCTTGAGGTTCCTCAGTCTTTAGTGACTTTAGAGGTTATTTATCCTACTCCACAGGTAGTCAACAAACCTCAGTTCAAAATGGGCCTTTATGTTGCAATTCCCCCTCCACCATCCTATAAAGGACCATGAGATAACCATATAATTAACTTTGTTCCTTCGAAATGAAAACAAGTCTTTAGTTTAGACCAAAACCTAAGGATTTTATCGTCTCCCAACCATCAATAGTCCCTTTGATTCCTCCTACAAAAGAAGAAAAGAGACCAATGTTGGGAACCATCTCAGTTACCCCTTCACAAGTTGAATCTCATGCGAGAAGAAATAGGAGTGCAAAATTATGTAAAAGAAGACATTGAATTATGGCTCATTATCTTTTTGAAAATAATAAACCCTTAACCAATGACCTTCCATCCATGTAAACTAATTCCAAAGAGACACCTCCCTCACCTAGCCATGAATTCAAAACTTACCTATCCCAACAAAAACAAAGAATGAAAGAGGCCCATATGAATGATAGTTCTCACAATCATGTTGATAGCACTAATATGCATCATATTATGATACATTCAAATAATGAAGTAGAAGATAATATGGAAGAACAAGAGCATAATGAACTATCTCTCATTTTTTAAAAGTCTATGAATTTAGATGGGGACAATTGTGATGATCCTCCTGTAAAGAGTGATCACCACATGGTGAACCTAGTGCTTCTCCTTGTACAACACTTGTTATGCTCCCTTTAGCTATTTATCTACCTTCCATTTACAATGAGAAGATTGGGATGCAAATGATCTTCTATAGATCAACTCACATGTGTAGTACCCATTTTATGTCTTTGTGTTTTTCCAATAGATTTTCCACTTCCCAAAATAGAAATATAAGATTTCCTTAATAATAATATATTGCTACAAACCAAACTAACAACTGAAAAAAAAAATTCTAATATTTGGAAATTATTTTCAAATGTTTAACAATTGTCCCCAATAAAGGTGTCATTTTTTGGGTCCCAAAACTATTGCTTTACTTCCTAGAATGAGATATCACTCACAAGGTTAAGCTTTTCATTGGGAAAGTAAAATATATTCATCAATAGAACAATGGAGTGTTTACGGTAAACTCTACAAGAGTGGTTTTTCTCTCCTACACTTCAATATCATCTTATACTAAAGAGGGTATTCCTAAAGTTTAGGATATATGAGATAAAAAAGTGAAATTGGTAGCTAAACCCAAACTATTGATTCAACCCCAAAATTTTCACTAAGTTGAAAGAAACTAACTACCTCATTGCCTCTATATAGCTGATTTTAATACTATTATAGTGAGTTCAAGGTGGGGACAACATATATTATTCATAAATTCTACCAATTATTATTCCCTATAAACCATGATATCATGAGTTGCAAATGTTGTAATTAAACTAGAAAATACTTTTAATAATTTTTCATTTAGTCATTTAATTCTAGTGATTGGAGAAAATATAAGCCATATTAGTGCCAACCCAAGGACAACAGAGTAACAACCAACAAGGAAACATTTGTAGGAGAAAATACCAAATAACAAGTGAAATAAGCATTCAAATGCATCAAAATTTGTTATTATTCAATTTTACATAGTTATCAATTGATCAATGAAGTACAAAAATTCATATATAAACATGAAATGATCTATCACAAGAAATTTAATTGGTTTAGGATCTTTTCACATTCATCAAATAGTGTTTATATTCAAGATATCAAATGTGTTGAGAAAACATGTCATAAAATAAGCATGTTTCTAAATAAATACATACATCAATGGATAAATAAGACTAAACAACAACCTCACAACAACCTTTGTACAAATTTGAAACTATCTCTACCTTCTTATATCTACACTAAGAAAAAATATCTCTTTGAATATTTTTCATATTATTCTTTCTTCTTACTTTGCATTTAATTCTGTGCACTATCCAACGATCAAAATGAAGTCAAAATCCACCCTAGTACCATTGTTAGAATTAGGTGTTGTACACCTTGCATAATGTTTGTAATATTTTATTTATTTATTATGTGTGTGGTGCACCTAGGGGTTTCTAGGTGAACGTGCATCACAAGGAGTTATAATGTTGGGGCCACTTTGTTGTATGTAACATTGGGACATAATTGTAAAATGTAATTATTTAATATTGCGAAATAATAATAAATAATAAAAAAGTACCCAATATTAAATGTGGGGTCACATGATGTTGTATGGTTTTGGGCACATGGTTTATGTAATACCACTTGGTGGTTTTGTGGGAGCTTGTTTCTATAAAAGAAACCACAAGGGTAGTTGTTTAGGGTTGGATCAAAGGTTGGATCAAAAGTTGGTCAAGGTTGAGCTTGTGCATGTGTGAGGGTTTGAAGCATGGCATGGGATGTGTGGATTCATGCTTGGTCACATGGAATGCATGGATAGCTTGTGCTTCAGAAGTGTTCATGGAGTCTTTGCAGATGTATTGTAATGGGTTTTCATTGTTGAATAATACATGGAGTGTGGATGCTTTTGGAGGCTGGGTTTTTCCCTCTTGAGGGTTTTCCCAGGGTATATCTTGTGTCATCTTTGATGGGTATGTTGTCTATTCTCTTGCATGTTGATGTTGAGTATTTTACTTGCATGTTTTCAGATTTGGGTTATGTGGAAATTGTCATTTCATGGCTGCATAGTTTCCCTTACAAGTGGTATCAGAGCTTTGGTTATTGGATTGGATAACCCTAGGTTGCATGAGAGAATGAAATACAATGGCAAGATATAGGGTTTTGCAGGTGTTTTATTGCAGATCTGAGGGTTTTGGGTTTGCTGTTATGATGGGTTGTTTGCAGATTTGGGGTGTGAGAAAATTTTGGCAAAATTAGGGTTTCTTGGTCATGCATTTATATGAGGGTTTTTGGGGGTGAAATTTCACAGATGACCTCCTAGGACAAAATGGACCTCATGGTTGGATTCAAGTTGGCCGAGAGAGAAATTTTGACATATAACATGCCCTATTTTGGTTACAGAAAAAAATTTGCCCATACCCCTGTTCGGTAGTACGGACGTCGTACTCAGAAAAATAAAATATTAAAAAAATCCAAAAAAAATCCCCATCAAAATTATTTTCCCTGCAAAACGAAAAACAAAAAAAAATTATTAGAAAATCAAAAATCAAAAAAAAAATGAAAACAAAAAATTGAGGGTGGTTGGGGTCCGCGACTCCTCAGCCTGCATTCTCAGCTGGTGAGCCGACAAGGTACCACTGCCGCCCCCGGAGGTATCACGGCCGGGCGGCTCCTAACCGCCGACCTCGTCACACCCCAGCCTACCCCATAGGGTTTAAACACAAAAATTAAAAATTTGAAAATTCTTAAAATAAAATCCCAGCCCATGTTTTTAAAATAGCCCCCTCCGGATTTCAAAAATCAATTCAGCCAGATTTGAATGTCACGGGTCCATAATGGGATTTTATTTTAAAAAATTAAACCAGATTTAAATGTGGTTTGAATCACGCTTCACCCACCACCAATGCCACCGAGAGCCACCAAGGTTGATTTTACAACAGCTTTTCAAACGCATAGAACTTTTACCCAGAATGTCAGATTTTTGACTTCTTATAGTCGTTGGAAAGCTGGTTCTAAGCACTACACAGTGGTAATATTTTGTTCCATGATTTTTAGTTTTGATAGTGTTTTTCTTGGTTGAAGTCAGATGTTTATTTTAAGCTTTGAGAGGGCATATCGGGTGCATACGGAGTCGGATTTTGGACTTCGAATAGTCAACGGAAAGCTTGTTCAGATCACTACAGTGGATCAGGTTTGGAGATATTTTGGCATGGTTTATTTGCTGTTTTCTTTATCTGAGCTGTTTATGGGTCTCTTTGACTATGGTGTTATTATGAGCTTATGGATTGCCGGATTTGGGATATTTGATGATGGATTCATTGTATGCTCGGTTGTACATCTCAGATTATTATATTTTTGACATGGTTATCAGCATGTATGTTGCATTGTTGTATCTACAAGTTGTGCAATGTTGTAGGTGGTCTATACTTACTTGTTGCACCTATGACTTGGATATGGGTTGTCTTTGCCCATTGATATTTCAGTGTTGATGCATGATCAGTTTTAGTGGCTTGGCTTAGTCACTTGGTTTGTTGATTTGGTTGTCATGTTGAGGATGAGATGGTATTACCGTACAGTCATGATATGAGATCTATGTAGTTGACTATGATTATGCAGATATGTGGACACGGTTGGGTTGATTTGTTGGTACATTTGGTGGTGATCATGATGTCATGGATGTTTCTTGTGCATTAGAGACTTTGGCATGTTATGATGGTTTATGCAGGTGCATTGTTGGTGGTGTTGGATTGGATCTTGATTCAGGTTGTGGCGGTGTATCTTCTTGGTTTAGGAGATTGGTATCATGATGTCATGGATAGCTTGGTTACACGGTTCAGTGGGAGCTTGTGACAGTGATGGTTTGGCGGTGACAGATATGATGGTTTGGCGGTGTATCTTCTTGCTTTAGAGGATGGTTATCATGTTGTCATTGAGAGCTTGGATTCACAGGTTTTGTGTGAGCTTATGACAATGTTGGTTTTGTGCATCATGGTGCCATGGGATTGCTCGGTATCACGGTTCAGTGGGAGCATTTGGCAATGATGTGGATCCATTGGTTATTATGGATGGTTGTCTTCAGCAGGTGATCTTTGGTGTCATGGAGGAGCTCTTGGATTCTGTGTGCTACAGTGAGAGTTCTTTGATATCAGGTGTTGGAGATGTTGAGGTATTATTTATGACTTGTTGGTTTTTGACAGGTGATCCTTGGTTGTAGGATGGTTTTGTTATTATGTCATGGTATACTCTTGATTACCGGTTTAGAGTAGTGGCATGGTACATGTTATGATGATTTGAGCATGTGATCTTCTTTTGAGAGGATGTGAGATCATGGTGTTATGCTTATGTTCCTGATTCTGCAGTTGGAGCTATGATTTTGATCTTGGTTGGTTCTCTTTGTATTGAGTACATTGATCATTTGCTTGGTGTTTAGCATGGATTGATCGGTTACAGGTGCTCATGGATACTTGGAGACATAGGTGAGGCTTGGTGTTCTCTTGTGGTTAGAGACATGTTATTGATATGGTTACTCTTGATGAGGTTTTAGCAGGAAGTCCGAGGGAGCCTACACCTTGGTTGGACGTGAGTTCAACATGGACCAAAGAGGAGAGTGTTCTTGGTTGAGTCATGATGACTTGGATATCCTGGAGGAGCATTCTCATTCCCCACTCTTGGTCTACTCGGCGGTTCACTTGAGAGGTATTGCCCATTATTCTTTCAGGTGCATTATGTTTATGCTTTGTCTTCTCATGGATATGGATCTTGAGTCATGGATATTTGGTTTCTGGAGGGTTCATTTGAGGAGTGTTGGCATGTTTATCTCCTTGTACATGTTGGGTTTAGGAGATGGTTTATTGGGCTGATTTCCTTGGTTTAGGAATGATTACTTTGAGTTTGATCTTCTTGTTTTGAGATGCTTACATCCATGTTAGTTACATATGTTATCTTTGATCTTGTGATTGGATGGATGGATGTTGTTATGGATTTTGTTATGGGGTATTATGGAGGAGATCATACTTGACACAGTTGGCATTTAGAGGTGTGTGTGTAGGAGGACATGCTACAGGGTTTGGTTTGCAGGTTTTGCTTATCAATGTGGATGTTCCTTGGTACTACATGTTTACTTCTATGAGATGCTGGTAGTAGACTTGGTATGCCTTTGTGATGGTGCCTTTTTTTTTTTGGGATGTTAACGAAGCGACGCGTTGAATGCGCTCATTCCAGGTTTGCATTCATCTTGACATTGCCCATGCAGTGGGAGCTCTTGGATGTGTATGTCATGCTTTGACAAGTTTGCACATGGAGTTTTTATTGTGGTTTATGGGTGGATATGTTGTTGGCATGAGTTTACTATGATATGTATACCTTGGAGGTATGGATAGTTGGATGTGTTGGCATTTGCTGTGGATGTCATTTCAGCTATGGTGATTTATTCTTGACAGCTACTAGTGCATATTGGATTCAGTGTTTGTGTTTTGAGATATCAGGTTGAGGCAGGTTTATGCTTCTTTGTGACAGTTAGTGTGACATCTCTTTGGATGTGTTCATATCTTAGTGCAGTTGGCATGGTGGAGGATGGGAGCATTCATGGATGAGATGGTGGTCACCTTGGTTCTTGTTACAGGTATCTTGATGGAGCACATGGAGCACTTGGATTCCAAGATGGTACATGTTGCCTATGGAGTTTATTTGTTACCCCCTTATGCAATGTATACAACAAGTGGGAGATTGTTAGAATTAGGTGTTGTACACCTTGCATAATGTTTGTAATATTTTATTTATTTATTATGTGTGTGGTGCACCTAGGGTTTTCTAGGTGAACGTGCATCACAAGGAGTTATAATGTTGGGGCCACTTTGTTGTATGTAACATTGGGACATAATTGTCAAAATGTAATTATTTAATATTGGGGAATAATAATAAAATAATAAAGTACCCAATATTAAATGTGGGGTCACATGATGTTGTATGGTTTTGGGCACATGGTTTATGTAATACCACTTGGTGGTTTTGTGGGAGCTTGTTTCTATAAAAGCAACCACAAGGGTAGTTGTTTAGGGTTGGATCAAAAGTTGGTCAAGGTTGAGCTTGTGCATGTGTGAGGGTTTGAAGCATGGCATGGGATGTGTGGATTCATGCTTGGTCACATGGAATGCATGGATAGCTTGTGCTTCAGAAGTGTTCATGGAGTCTCTACAGATGTATTGTAATGGGTTTTCATTGCTGAATAATACATGGAGTGTGGATGCTTTTGGAGGCTGGGTTTTTCCCTCTTGAGGGTTTTCCCAGGGTATATCTTGTGTCATCTTTGATGGGTATGTTGTCTATTCTCTTGCATGTTGATGTTGAGTATTTTACTTGCATGTTTCAGATTTGGGTTATGTGGAAATTGTCATTTTATGGCTGCATAGTTTCCTTACTACCTAGCAAAGAAAAAACATAACATGTGGTACTATATCAATAGTAAAATATATGACCCAAGAAGAATCCTACCTAAAATGGGCATCTCAAATCAAAAGGTGACATGGGCATTGATTTCTAGAAGTTGTCTGACCCTTTGCATTGATGATGGGTAGCTGGGACAAAACCTTACAACATTATTTTTAGTTCTTAAATTAATTCAAAACTTGAACTTTATTATCATTTCCTTCACAAGTGTCAAGATTTGGTTGGAACCTAAAAATAGGAACCATGAAGATAACATATGTACCCCTAGTTCTAAAGGAACCTAGGATCAAGCACCAAAAATTTTATAGACTACAACAGTGGGGTTTGGATTCCAAAAGGAACCTAGAACCTAGAACTACATAATGACAAATGGGTATTGGGCCTAGAGAAGGAAATAGAATAAGAACCAAGAATGTACTGGCATGCATCAAGTTTGGGAAGGAAAATTAGAATCAAAACCTAAGGTTATAAGTTTAAACTAAGGTCTAGGGTCTAGGGAAGAAGGGTGTGCCAAGGGCCATTTTTAAACTCGAGATCTAAAAGGGGTGGATTTGAATGATAAGTGGGGTTCAATGTTTGGGAGGAACCTGGAATGTAATGCCCCTAACATATAATTTTAAAAAATACTAATTTGTAGATGGAATTCAAACACAAAAAATAGGCACAATAGATATTACTCCAAATTATGAAGAGAAATCCAGAACGAATGTATAATATATTGACTACAATTCAAAACAATGATTCAGACTAATTTATAATTGTTTCCACAGATCAAATAGCATAAATATATTCTTACAAAATCTTTAAAGCTCATGTGAAATCCTTGAATGAGAATTCCCTCAAGAACCAAAGTGGTTTCATCCTCTAATCTCGGTGAACATTAGGTTTTCGTCCAATGAACACAACTCCTATGGGTTTCCATCCACAAAAGGAAATAGAACACAAGTGTCCAAAATTTACAAGATAAAATGACATAATAATTTGATGCCCTTACAAGAATTTATTACCTACATTTATATGCTAACAATTCCTTTAAGGAATAGGTCGACCTTGAGCCCAATTGGTGCCAAATCCCAGAATTTGAATTTTCAACACGCTACATTAGGTCAGTCTTAAGGCCAACTTAGATTCCTTTGGAATAAGAATGTCATCTTGTAGACCCATCCACATGCTTTCCTTTCCCTTCCCTTATTCCTGAAATTTTGTCGTTACTGTTGCATGATCTTGCAATGTCTTATCCTGCAAACCTGTAGGAGTGGGTGCCAGTTGTCTAGCACAATCACAATTTTCTAGAAATATCTTTCCACTGCCCAATCCTCTCTTCTTTATTTTTGGATATGATGTGCAAGTTCCATCATAGGTGTTATCTTCCAAACTACACACCTGAACATGCTCCTGCAAAGGAATAAGGAGAGATTCCTAAAATTGACCCTATCCTAGTATAGTGAACCTAAACTAATGATCTTCTAATGGTAATATATTTTCAGTAGATGATGATTTTCCCATGAGCTCTGGATATGTTGTGGGTCCTTTATTATAGATGCTACATCCTAAACCATAGAATGAGATGATCTCCTACAGAGGAATGCAGTAGAATTCCTAGATTCTACTCTATAATTGTCTTTTCGGAGAAAGGGACATGACAATGTTGCAAGTATGAAGGTGTTGTCATTAATGTCAATAGGATGTCTACTGAATGGTGTTGTCATTGATTTAAACTATGTTTTTGCATGAAGAAAATGTCAAGGATATTGAGAAAATTGAGAAGAGGAAAACATGTTGTTGCAAGTTGTGCATGTATAGTTGAGATATTGAGTAAGTGTCGTGATTACATGGAGCTTTCCTTTTGTTGTAATATCTAGAGATGAGTTGGAATGAAGTAATAATCTGAGATGATGTCTTTGGTACTTGATTTCCAAGTGATTTTGAAAAAATTTGATAAAGAAATAAAATAGTGTTGTGCAAGTGTTCAGAATGTGCTTCAGATCATGCTTTGTGTTTCTTTTGTATTGATGTTATTCCTATGAGGATTTATTATGTTGTTTGAGGTTTTCAAAGGTTTCTTTATTTATAATATTGGGTTTTGGATTATTGGTGAGAGGAAATTGTGATTACCAATATGAGAATTGGTTTTGCAGTACTGTATAAAGGTGCCAGGGAGAAATGTACTTGCTCCACATTTCTCTGCAATTTCTTTTTAGGACTTGTGGTTTTGAAAGAGAGTTAACGATGTTGTTCTTTTGTTGGAATCAAGAGGATTTGTGGTTAGGTGTATCAAAGGTTTCAGAAGTGTGTGCTTAATGTTCAAATGTGTTTTCACGAGTAATGGCCAGCCTGGTGTCAACACTACATTCAGAAATGTTCAAGTATTAATGGATGTATAGAGTGGCATGTGAGACTTAATTTTGGGTCTCGATCAAGTGTTGTTTTGTTCCCCTTTCATTCCTATCCACCGTAGGAATTTTTAGGTGCCAACCTAATTTGAATTTGTAAATACAACAGATAGAATGTCGACCTTGGAGAAGATGTTTAAGGTTGAGGCTGATATAAATAAGAGTGGAGTTTTTTTGAGTTGGGTGTGCATGAAGAGAGAAGTAAGATAGATGTGAGATCAATGCAAGTGTTGTGTGTGTGATGCGAATTTGAGCAAAGCAATGTGAACTTCAAAGTATTGGATTCCTTACTAGAGTGAGCTGAAGGTGTCCAAAATCTTTCAAACAAGACTATGAAACTGTTGGAGCATTATGGTGGATCCCTTGTTGTATTGAGAAAGTGTTCCCTATGTAACATTTCTCTTCTATCTTCTTGTATTTCTTTTTGTGGTAGTGAGCCCTAGCTATGATCCTTTTTGGACAGTGTGTCCTATTTTGGTAGTGAGCCCCTTTGTAACAGTTTTTTAATTACTTATATTGTGATCTAATCCTCACCATGGTTTTTCCCTTATTGGGTTTTCCACGTAAATATGGTGTTCTCTTGTGTATGGTGTTATTTCATTTTTTGTTATCTGCATTTCATGATTAATCATTATAACAATATAAGGGTTTAATGAATGCATGTGGATCTAATTATTGTTAAGGGTTTTGATGTTTTGATTAGATACAACTGATTTACCCCTCCCCCCTCTCAGTTGTCTTGTTCATTCAACAATTAGTATCAGAGTGAGGTTCTTGAAGAAGAGCTTAACCATTTGAGGTAGATTTTGGATGGCGAACAAGGTTACTTAGGAATGTCCTAGGTTTGATGGCACTGATTATACATTCTAGAAGACAAATATGGAAGGATATCTATCATCCTAGGAATTTGAGGTTAAAAAGGCTTATCGGACTACATATACTCCACCTCTGAATGGTCCAAGTACAAATGCAAAAATCAAGGTGCATGAGATCAATGTTAAGGCAAGATTTATTATTGTGAATAGTCTTTCAAATACTAAATTGGTAAAATTTATGAGTTTGAAGATTGCTAAAGAGGTTTGGGATAAGTTGGAAAGCATTTATGAAGGAGATGAAAAATTCAAACAAGCAAAGTTGTGGAATTTGAAGGCACAATTTGAGACCCTGCACATGTCTGAAGATGAAACAATCAAAATCTACATGCATAGATTTGATGAGCTGGTGAGTGCAATGAGAGGTCTTGGTGCACAAGTCAAAGAATTAAAGTGGTAAAGAAAGTTCTTAGATCTCTTCTTAATTCTTATAGTGAAAAGGTGTCTTCTATTGAGTAAATTGCAAATCTTGATACTTACTCTAGAGATCAAATGATCGGTACACTAACTTCTTTTGAAATGAGGAAAAAAGGCTTGAAAAATGGTATAGTTGTAGAGAATGCTTTCAAAGCTGGAGTATTAGAATTAAAGGTTGAAGATTCAAATAAGGAATATCTTGATGATGTGGATTCTAACTTTGTAATAAGAATGAAGAAGGGCACCGATAAGTATAAAGGTAAACTACCTTTGAAATGTTTTAGGTGTGGTGAAATAGGTCGTTATGCTTCTAGATGTCCAAAGAGAGCTATAAACAATAAGAACAAGGAGAATAAAGGAAATATGGTTAAGAAAGATTATTATGTTAGAAAAGATGTTGGTATTTCTGATGATGAATCTAATTATAGAGACTTTGATGAAAATGAATGCTTGTTCTTGGGTATTAAAGAAGGATTTAGTTCTACTAACTCTGAAAGTTGTGTGAAGGAATGTATTCTGGAGAAGAAAGATAAGGTTGAAGGTACTTTGGTATCTTATGTTCATGTTAAAGAGGATAAGAATTACTGGGTTATTGATTGTGATTTCTCTAATCACGTGACTGAAGACAAGAGTAAGTTTGTTAAACTTGAAAAATATGATGGAGGACTAGTTAAATTTGGAGATGATTCAAGGGCTAAGATTTATGGAATAGGATCAATTTGTTTTGATGGCATGCATAACACTAATAATGTTCACTATGTTAAGTGTTTACGGAATAACCTTTTGGGTGTTGGACAAATGTGTAGCAAGGGATATAATATTTTGTTTAATGATGAAACATGTGAGATCAAAAAAGTGTCTGGAACTGTGATTGTTGATGGTAAGAGAACAAATGGAAACATTTATCAACATAAGGGGTGTTGATGTTCATTACTTTATGTCACAGATTAGTGACAGTTGGTTATGGTATTGTAGGATGTTTCATATATTTTTTTATAATTTGGTGAGAATCGGCTTAGTTCATGCAGTGAGAGACCTACCCAGAATCACAAATCCTATCAATGTTGTTTGTAGAGATTGTTAGTTTGGAAAGAAACTAAGGAGTAGTTTCAAGGGAAAGGAACAATTTGCTACTGAACTAATGGAATTAGTACACACATATCTTTGCGGTCCTACAAGGGTGAGTTATGCTTTTGATTGATGATTATTCTATAATGAAATGGGTTATATTTCTTAGAGAAAATTTTGATGCACTAGATAAATTCAAGGCATATAAAGCTATGGTTGAGAATGAAATGGATTTGAAAATAAAATATTTAAGGTTTGACAAAGGTGGTGAATTCACCTCCAATTAGTTTAACATGTTTTGTGAAGTTCATGGAACAAAGAGGTATTTGTCTTCCCCTAGAACTCCTCAAAAAAATGGAGTTGTTGAAAGGAAAAACTAGACGATTCAAGAAGCTACTAGGACTATGATGAAAGAAGAAAATATAAAAGAATTCTACTAGAGAGAAGTTATTCATACTGTTATTTATATACTTAACAGATTTCAAGCTAAAGCTAACAGCACAAAGACTCCCTATGAGTTATGGTTTAGAAGGATTCCTACTGTGAAATACTTTAGAGTATTTGGAAGCAAATGTTATATCAAAAGAGAAGAATAAAACTTAGGAAAGTTTGATGCAAGGTTTGATGAAGATATCTTCCTTGGATATTCTACTAAAAGCAAAGCTTACAAATGTTACAACAAAAGGCTGAGAAAGATAGTTGAAAGTGAAAATGTTAAGGTTGATGAAAACTTGTAGAATTCAATTGCAGTGGATGGGTATGTTTCAAATGAACCTGATTATAGAGAAGTAGAAGAAGAAAAATTTGATGAAGAAGTGTGAAATGAAGAGGAAGAAGCTCCAAAAGACCCCTAAGACCCCTAAGTATGTGTAAAAGAATCATTCTAAAGAAAAAAACATTGGAGACAAAAGGAAAGGTGTATTGACAAGAAGCAAATTTGTTGAAGTTGACGTAAATTTGTGTTTACTTTCTAAAGTTGAACCTAAAACAGTGAGTGAAGCATGCAAGAATTAACAATCAATGAAGGCGATGAAAGAACTTATGCAAATTGAGAAAAATTAGACTTGGGAATTGGTTCCTAGACCGGAAAACAAGAATATAATTGGAACTAAGTGGGTGTTTAGGAACAAACTGAATAATAATGGAGAAGTGGTAAGGAATAAGGAAAAACTTGTGTGTAAGGGTTACTCACAAGTGGAAGGAATAGACTTTGAGGATACATTTTCTCATGTGGCTAGGACGGAAGCTATCAAATTTTTTTTGGCATTTGCAACATACAAATACTTTAAGGTTTATCAAAAGAATGTGAAATCTACTTTATGAATGGTGAATTGGAAGAAGAAGTTTACATAGAACAACTGGAAGGATTTTAGTTATCAAATCAATCGGATATGGTATGTAAATTGAAGAAGGCATTGTATGGATTGAAGCAAGCTCCCAGAGCTTGGTATGCAAGATTGGACAAATATTTGATACAGCAAGGATTTAGTAAGGGCACCGTAGATAGTAATCTCTTTCAAAATTGAGGAAAACAAGATATTGATAGTGGTTGTATATGTGGATGACATTATCTTTAGAGGAAATGAAGCTATGTGTAAGAAATTTTCTAAAGAGATGTAGAAAGAATTTGAAATGTCAATGTTTGGGGAGATGAATTCCTTCCTTCGACTACAAATCAATCAAACAGATAAAGGGATGTTCATTTCATAGTCAAAGTATGTCAAAGAGATGTTGAATAAGTTTGGAATGCATGACTCCAAACCGGTATGCTCTCCTATGGTGATTGGTATTAAATTGAGAAAAGATGATTACTCACCTAAGGTTGATCAGAAAATAGATTCATAATTGGTAGAATACTATATCTAACTACTAGACCGATATCATGCATGTAATTTTTTCTGTGGCTAGATTTCAAGAAGATCCTAAAGAAACACATGTCATTGTTGTAAAGAGAATATTCAGATATTTGAATGATACTCTGGATTATGGCCTATGGTATCCTAGGGATACTAACTTTACACTGAGTTCTTAT
>VDFB02224742.1:0-12819 GCA_007258455.2 Sequoia sempervirens
GTAATTGGAGCTTAAAATATTGTTCATCACCACTTATTTCACTTACTCAGGCTTGGGGACCATGTGACTATTTGTTAAAGGGGTCACTTTCTATTTTTCAGTTACTATTCATGGCTAAAGTGAAAAAAGAAATAACTTAAGTGAATAGTGCCATTTTAATGAATAGTGTTCTCAATGAGAAATTATAAAAGCAAGAAGGAAAGTTCAACCCATTCATGCTTGAGATTATGTTTGCTGATTGAAACTTGAAGTGTGGAGTTTGGGAGAGAAGGAAACTAGGGTTTCCCGATTTCTGCAGTGGGTAAGCCTGGATTGGGCTTGTAGTTAGGTTTTGGCTTCTTGACGGTGTGAAAGACCACCCTAAAGTTGCTGGTTATTTTTCTTTTTGCTGCATTGGAGCTCGAATCTGCTGGTTATCAGTTGTTGAAGTCATCCATGTGAAGGGAGATTGCTGCTGGAGGTTCCTTTTGCATTTTGGAGGACGTGGCTCGTATTTGTTAGTGTTTATTGAAGCTGATTATGCACCTACAGCCAACCGCTTGAAGTAAGGGTTTCAACTTCTTCAAATAAGGAAAAACGCCTTCTCCTAGTTGCTGCTATCTTGTCTAAAGGGGGCGCCCTTAGTATTGGAGACTTTTTCTTCAATCATTTGGCGGGAGAAAGTTGTAAGTTAATTTTTATGTGTCTTATGGTGGCCGCGGGTACTGTAGCAAGCACTGTTCACAGTGCATTTTTGGCTGCAAGTTTGTATTTGTTGTAAATGATGTCTCTTTCAAAATGTATGAAGATATATATGATTTTCAGCACTCTTTGTAATGCAAGAAGTCTCTTAACTAGTGTTTGGAGTTACGTGAAAGTTATCTTTTATAAGTTAGTTTAATTTGAGTTCTTCTTATGCATATGGTTGTAAGACAATTATTAAAATCATTTGGCATCACACCACAAAAACACCAAAACAAGAAAAGCAGATTACAAACCAAAAATCAGTCCTTTAAACGAAGTGAAATCAAATCAGCAGTAAGTTTGGTTCATCACAAGTGGTGTTAGAGCATAAGCATAGTGGTAGCAAAGTGGATCACCGGAGCACGACACATCACAGTGGTATCAGAGCAAACCTTTCCAGCCACCTTGTGTTGGTTTCAAAGAAAATTCTAGATTAAATTTGGGGGTTTTGAGTCAAATCTAGTTTGGCTCATCACAGAGTCAGCTTCAAAGACTTCAAAATCAAGTAACTCCAATTACCGCGATTGGTAAACGAGGTCAAACGAGCTTGTATGAGGAATATGCGGAAAATTAGGGTTTCAAGCTTCAGAGCTAAAAATGAACAGTCAAACAACAAAGTGCCCTAAAACGGAAGTATCCACTACGGTCAGTATCTTCCAGGGAGTCTGCTGGCAAAATTTGAAGGCAATCGGAGAACTTGCTATTTTTAGTAAGGTATTCTTGGTGCAGGCTATAAATAGAAAGTTGATCTCGGCATCAGCACAGACAGGCAAGTTCACCAACGAGGAGCGTACTGTCCAAATTTCGAGTCAAACGGAGCTAAGGAAGTCTCAGAAACGAACACTTGCTATAAATAGTAAGTCACTTCAGAAGTAGCTATAAATGGCAGGTCAACATCAAATCTCAGCAAGAACAAGTCAAACATGTGATAAAGGATCCGTGGCTCGAATTTCAAGGCTAACAGAGTTGCAGAGAATGAGAAATCAGATAATTGCTATTTTTAGCAGGTCAAGACAGAGAAATTAGGGTTTCCTAAAATCAAGGGTAGAACAAGACAACCATGCAGAAGCAACATCCAGCCACGACCACCACACTACAGGCATTTAACACATAAAATTTGAGCACTTTCTGAGCAGTTTCTATTTTTAGCAGGTTGCTAAAAATAGCCGGTGCAGACAAGCATCAGGCACTGACAGTGCAATTCAGTCAAAATTCAGAACAGAGCAAAAATCAGGCTTTCTGGAGTCAGGATTCAGTTGATGGCGCAAAATTCAGAGAACTTTCTAAAAACAGAAAGTTAGGGCGAATTAGGTTTGACTAAGGAAAATCAACTTAAATCTGGCAGAGGGCATGAAATTCGCTAAAATCGAGCTAAAAATGACAGAAAATTGACTAAGTCTGGAAAACTAAAAGCATGCCTAGCAAAATGCGCCTGAGTCTGCAAAGATGTTGGAGTAAGAAAATTTGTCTAAGTGAAAAAAATGGAAGCTCATGGGCCTAGATGCGCCCCTCTTGGAGGACTTACAAATTTCGCCTAAGTGTCAAAACTGAAAGCACCATGTGAGAAATGCGCCCCCCCTTTCCAGACTTGGGAAAATTTTCTAAGTGCATTAAAAGTGAAAGCTTGTACCTTCAAATGCGCCCATGGTAAAACTGGAAGCTCTATAGCTAAAATGCGCCTGAAGGTATTGGATGAGAATGTGACTAAGGCGAAAGAAACTGAAAGAACCAAGGGTCAAATGCGCCCATGGCAAGATTGAAAGTTGCAAGGCTAAAATGCGCCCATGGCAAGATTGGAAGTAGCATGGGTCAAATGCGCCCTTGGCAAGGAAGAAATTGAAATTTTCTAAGTGTTCGAAATTGGAACTTCCAAGGGTCAAATGGGCCCAAGTGTGTAAAGGTGTTGGAATTGGATGTTGACCCATTAAAATGCGCCCCTCATCAAAGATGCTGAAAGTGAAATTTTCCTAAGTGTCGAAACTATAAGTAGCAGGGTCCAAATGCGCCTGGGGTCAAACTGGAAGTTGCTTATAGAAAATGCGCCCCTGAGTATTGAGGAATAGAAATTCGCCTAAATGCCAAATTGAGACCTCCACCATGAATGCGCCTAAGCCTGTGAACATGTTAGGAAAAGTTTCTAAGGCATGGAAATTAAAAGTTGACCCATCAAAATGGCATGGAAACCCCATCAAAATGGAAGCTTGACTTGATATTTGCGCCTGAAAGCATGACTCTTGATTGGCGCCTAAACCAGAACTGGATGCTCCTCAAGTAAAATGCGCCCCTCTTCAGAGGTGTTGAAAGTAAAAATTATCTAAGTGTCAAAATGGAAGTTCCATGTGCTATTTGCGCCTTGAAGAAGGATATGTAAAATGCGCCCTTGGTGTTAGATAAGAAATTTGACTAAGGCGTAGAAATGAAAGTTGCACATGGTAAATGCGCCCATCTTGCAAAACGAAAGTTTGAACCTCCCAATGCGCCCATGATGAAATTGGAAGAAGGGGGTCCAATATGCGCCCAGACTTGACAAGTTAGAATTTCTCTAAGTATGGGAAATAAAAGTAGCCATGGCTCATTTGCGCCTTGAGGGAGGAGATTGAGAAAGTTTCTAAGTGTCTAAGCTGAAACTGGAAGTTCCACCTGTGAAATGCGCCTCAACCTAGAGGCTTGAAATCAACTAAGTCCAGAAATTAAAAGCTTCCCTATTCAAATGCGCCTTTGAGGTTCAAATACACTAAGGCGAGCAAATTGAAAACTCCAGACACTAAGGTGCGCCCCAAATTGAGACCTCCACCATGAATGCGCGCCCATGAAGGGGAAAAATGAAATCTGAAAATACTCTGAAGATGAAGGCTCCAGATACCAAATGCGCCCAATATGGTTAGAATTTGAAATTTTTCTAAGTGGCAAACTCAAAGCACCAGAGGTGATTTGCGCCTATGATAAATTGAAAGCTTGATATGTGATATGCGCCCAGGAGGATTTCAAAATGAGCAATGTGCGCCTTGAAGAATGGAAAGTAATATGCGCCAAGGGAAAGAATTATTTGACGTATGAAGGGAATTTATTTTCTAAGCCAAATCTCAAGGGATTAAAAGCACGGAGAGTCATATACGCATAAGCCCAAAGGCAATTTCAATATGAAAATAAAATATTGCTAAGCGTTGGATTCAAATATGTATGCCTTGGTTTAAAAGGGGGATAGATAAATATTAAACGTTGAAAGGTTAAAAGTTCCCTTCAAATTGCGCCCAAGAAGTAAAGTCAAAATGCATTGGTAATATAAAAAATTAAAATTAAAAGGCGTTGGGAATAAAAATTTCTCCGGCGATTAATTTTAAAATTTGCCTAAGTCGAGGAGAAATTAATTAATTTAATTAATTTAATTATTTTCCTAAGTTTAAATTAAAATTCCCCCTTTAATTTTGACCCATGAAATTTTAAAAGATCGGACGATTTTTAAACTTGGGGAATTTATTTCGGAGTTAATTATGGATGGAAAATAAAATTACGCCTAGCCGATTTAAAGTGTTAATATCGAATTTTTAAAAATGTGTTGGAGAAATAAATTAAAATGGCATTTAAATTAAATTTTAAAAAATTAAATATGTCATTCTAAAAAGACAGTTGAGATTATTTCAAATCGGAGTAAAAATGATTTTTCGAAATTACTGAAGGTCACTGGCAGTCGGGAGGGAAATTTTGAATTTAAATCAAGGAAAGAACCTCCCTAAATAACAAATTGTGATAACAACTGCATGACGACTGGAATATTCCCTCTTAAATTTAGCAAATGCGTAAGTCATGATGAAGGGAATAAAAGGCATTTGCTAAAATTAGCACCAGCTTTTGGCTATAAAACTCTGAGGATTTTCATTCTCATCTCACCAGATTCGAAGCTGAGATTTATGCTGGTGAGTTGAGTTGTGAGATTTAATATTTTCAATTTGAGAGTTGCTGAAAGTGTGAAGTGTTAAATTTGATTTTTCAAGAGGCTTGAATTTCTCGAAGTTGCGAAGTTGCTGAGAGTTGATTTTCTGAGTTGCTGAGTTGCGAGGTTGCTCCGTTTCGAAATAAAGTTTGAAGTGTTAAGCGTTTTTATTTCTCCAAGTTATCGAGGTAAGTACTCGAAGTTGCTGAGACTTAATATTTTGCTGAAAGTTGAAATGTTTTCGAAGTTGAAAGTTGAAAAGGCTGAAATCATTTAATTATGCTGGAGGTTGAAATTGTTTGAATTTGAAATTGCTTGAGCTTGAAATCTTCTGAAGTTGCTGAATGTTTAGAGTCAAATCGAATTTAAAATTGTTGAAGCCTTCGAAGTTCCTGATGTATAATTTTCGAAGTGCTGATTTGAGATTGCTGAAACTTTTCGAAGTTGCTGATTTATAACTTCCGAAAAGCTGATTTGAAATTATCAAGACTTGTTGAGTTGAACTTATTAATTCTTCGAAGTTGCTGATTTATAACTGTCGAAGAAATAATTTGAAACTTGGTAATTTATGACTTTAAGGCTTGCTGATTTAAAATTGTTGAATTCTTCGAAGTTGCTGATGTATAACTTCCGAAGTTGTTGATTTAAACGTTGCTGAAACTTAACACATTTTTCCGAAGTTGAAATTGTTGAAGTTAATTTCTTACAGAGAGGTGAAAATTTCTTTTGGCTGCAAGTTGTTGAAATTCGAAGTTTAAGTATGCCGAGGTTTGAGGACAAAGTTGGTTGCTGAAGCTATTAACTCACGTTTATTTTTGCAGCCAACTTCATTCGCCAGCCGTCCCACGTGATCTTTATTTTAAAAGGTTGGAGGCGTAATGTTTGCTTTTTGTTTTGCAGATGGCTGATGAACGAAAGGCTGATGTTGCTGGAACTAGCCAAGCTGGAGCAAAGGCTGGGAACAACGAAGCTGGCAAAGAGAACGCCTCCAGGCAGGCAATCATCAAAAGTCTGAAGAAGTCATTTATTCCCGAGTCGAAGATCGTATCGAAGTTTGGAAACCTGACGGACACCAACCTCGGGTCTTTCAACCTCGAGACTTTCCTGTGCAGAATGTATGGGCAAGGTGGCAACCTTCCGACGGAGGCATCGCGCAACATTGTGAAGAGCGGATTGTACGCAGCAGCAAGGTTCCAACCAGCAGTTCGGTGTCCAGAGCTGATCTTGGAGTGCGCCAACTTTTACAACTCCGATGATCGGACTATTGTGCCTCCAAATGGTATGATATTGGCCAACTTCGCTCCTGATGCAATTGGCAAGGCATTTGGAATACTGGCTACAGATGGAATGCTGTACAAATCCAAGGCAAAGGCTGACCAGATGTACGCCACGTCCTTCGAAAAGTGCATGAAGAGGATCAATACCACTTGGATGCGAAAGCCAAAGCCTCCTGCTGCCAGGCTACCTAAGTAGATAATTTCAGAAGAGCTGAAGCAGGAGTATTGCGATATCATTATGCTGCTCAGCAGGGTTAACGGTAGCCCGCAATCATTTGTGTTCGAGCCATGGATGTTCTTCTACATCAGCGTGGTGCTCGAAGGCAAGGAGCAAGTAAATTGGGCACAGATGATAAGTGACAATATTGATGAACAGTTCCCGGATCTGAAAAGAACGAGAACATTCTACATGAGCTCGTATGTTATTTACATGCTTGCTCGAATGACAAAGTATAGAGGGTTGGCGTATCAAGAACCAATTGGCTGTGGATACAATCAGTTCAAGATTCACGAGTCCTGCAGACAGTTGCACCTCACGCACACAGCTGACTTCGAGAGAGTAAATGATGCTTTCACCATGTATATCACAAGGACCCTCCAGCAGAGGTTACAACAAAGGATATCTGAAGAGGCACAGATGCTGATAGAAGAATACGGGTTTTGGTTCGTCCAATTCCCAAAGTTTACTTATTTAAGGCTGTCGGGGTATGACTCGTACGTCTACAGATTACAGAGGTACCCAACGAACAGGATGATACTACTTGAGCTGTCTAGGCAACTAGTAGCCTACGACAAAATCATAAGGAGAAAGAAGAAGGGAGGCTTGCACTTCCCCATTGTGTTGGGAAACTCACTTGAAGAATGCCCTACTCTGCAGGTAGCCAAGGAGGCTGAGGAAGAATTGAAGTTCTATAAATTGACTCTTCACACCAGCCGGCAGGATTTCGATCCTCGGGGAAAGATTGGAACAGTGCAATGTGTGGAGTACAGACACAAAGCTCACCTGGAAGATTTCTGAGCGAATGCTGGAAGTGAGACTGAGATTAGGAAAAGAACATTTTCGAGGTTGCCTCTCAAGTTGATCAGAGAATGTGAAGTAATCCAGGTGCCAAATCAAGTCGAAGAGGATTCTAGGATAACTCATCCGGATTATGAATCCATAAAGAACACGCCGATCCCACCAATAGATTGGGCTGAACCGAGGATTACAAATTTAGACACTTTGTCTATTCCTGTTTTGACTTTTACAAGGGCTTGGGTAGAAGAACGTGTTCACAGATTAAGGAGGAGGTCAGTTGCTTTCACATACGACCTCATGGGTGATAAAAGGCCACCAATGTCGGCGAAGAGAAAGAAACAAATTGCCCAAGTCGTGGAGCCACCACAGCAAGAGGAACCCATTCAGCCAGAACCTCAAGGGTCGGAGGACACAACATCTACTCAGTTGGTAACTCATTCTTCCAGTGTGCGTGAGGTCTCATTGTTTGTAGATCAGAGAGCTCAAAGAAATGAAGAGCCAGAGGTTGGAGAGGTTAACCAACCAATGCCGAGAGAATTAGATACTCAGAGTGCTAATGTCCCTGAGGGCGCCAATCAGCCGGATGAAGGGGAAGAGACAGAAACAGATACCCACTTCGATTTTTCCTTCGGAGAGGAAGACGTTGGAGCTCGTGAAGGGAGTGATCAAAACGTTGAAATAATTGAGCCTCAGCAGAATGTTGCTCGAGAGGAGGTCCGTGAAGTGGAGGCAACTGAAGAACAGCCCCTCATCATTTATGACATTCAGCGCAATTGGCTTTCACAGGCAATTAGGAGAGACCAGGATGATGATGCTGACCTAGCAGTTGAAATGGAAGAGCTTCTAAACAGAACAAGAAAGTCGCCTAAGAGGAAGAGAGCCAGAAAGTATACAAGGATGGAAACTAATGAGGCAGGTTCACGCAGCCTTCACATTGCTGTTCCAAGAGAAGATTACAGTTTAAGTGAGGCAATGCCAGAAAACTACACGATCACCACAGTCAAATTAGGACGTCCTTCCGGAGTGCAAGTGGTTGAGGAAGCTAAGAGCTCATTCCAGGCATTAAAGGACAGGCTGGTGAAGAAGGAAGGAAAGTACAAAAGATTGAAAAGGGAACACAAGGCTTTGGTTGAGTATGTGCAACATCTGGCACATCCAGTTGCTCAGGAGAACCCAGTGGTAGAGCTTCCACCTGAGCTACCACGAGAGCCAATCAGTGGGCTTGAAGAGATGAAAAGAGCTGTGCGAGAAGGAGACAAGTGGATAAATGGTGTCCATACTGAGGCAAAAAAATTCATGGTTGATCTTGTCTCATCATTTCAGAATGCATCTGGTATCCTTTCACGCCTGGATAAAGTCGAGCAAGCTTGGGGAGACACCCATATTTTTCAAGACAAAACTATTCCTCGCCTTGCTGTTTTGATGCGTGTGCCCACGCAAACTTTGGTGAATGAAGGAGTAATCCAAGCAGGTGACAGGTATATTTTCGTGGGTGGCATTCAGCGGCATTCACAGGGAAGAGTTTCTTCGATACAGCGGCTATGGAGTCCACCAAGATCAAGAAAGCATTGAGGAATATCCACGAGGGTATCCTCAACACATTGGAGGCATTGTTCGCCAAGAGGATGGCTCCTGAAGAGGTTGAGTTTGACGGATTGAAGACAAGGTTGCGACCTTTCTTCTCCGAGATGAAGAGGTTCTCTCAGCTAGACTTTGAGAACATGACGGCATTTTCAGCGATTATTCAAAGTACACAAGATTCTATTGAAGCTTGGGGAAAATCTTGTGAGAAGCGTGAACAAATGGTGGCCATCTTGGAGTATCAGCTGAATCTTACTCCAGCAATTTCCGAGAATGAGGTTGATGAGGTGCTGGCGCGATTCGTAGCGTACGCGGTCAGAGAGAAGGGCAAAGGAATCCGGGTCATGGACGAGAATCTTCTAGAAGGGTAGTGGGCATCAATTGCTCATAAGTGGTCAAAGGAGGAATCTGCTATTTTTGGGGGCATTTATGACACCACTCCACCTTCTGGCGGTTTTTAGGGCAAACTTGTCTAGGGCTGAGGTGGCTCAATCTGAGCCCTCCGTTGTAATTCAATCTGGACCGTCCATTGGACTTGGCCAGCTATATAAGGGGAAGTCCCCCTCATTTGTAATCTAATAGTCAGAATCAGAAGTAGTCAGTATAGTGGATTTTGAAGCAGAATAGAGAGTAGATACTTTTGAGTTAGAATAGTTTTCATTGCATTGTTGAAGAAGAAGGGGAATTCTCCCTTTGAGAATTTTGTAAGAGATTGTCACAAAGGCTAATAATAATAAAGCATTTCATTGATGGTGAATTCAAACTTTGTTGTGAGTAGTTCGTGAGGTTTCTTCTTCCTTTGACTTCAACTAGGACTTAATTTCATGCTAATAGTTAAATATGGTTGCTTATGCTTGATGTAAGTGAGCTTCTTTTATCCATACCACTAACATTCTTACTGATGGTAAGACTTGTCTTGCGTGGTCAACTGGAACATTTCATACTTAACTTCAATCAAGATTCATGTGTAGTTATGCATCGTTGTGATGGTGGTTGCATTATTGAATCGTGATTTGAACATCCATTTTACCCTTTGAAGATTGCACTTACTTTGTCGAGGCTGTCCAATTGGAGGCTAGACAACGTTTGTTAGAAGTTCATTGAAATTGAGCATAACACCCATTGCATTTAGGTTAGAATTTAGAATTTAGAAATCTCTGCAGCCATTCAAATTCCGCACACTTTTGGTTAGTTTTAGGAAACTTGCACTCTAAAGCTAAATCATTCGCACAAAATCCCTTTCAAAAGCATATATTGGTTGTTACTGCACGTATTCTGAACAACTACGTAAGTCCCCTCGTAAGAACACAACAAATACACATCAACCAACTGGGTCTATTCGCATTAAAGGAACCTTGGAGTTGAAAGCGTGATCTCACTCGCAATCTTAGCACGCTGAATACTTTGTTCAAGAGAGAATAGGGTATCCGTTGGGAAACTTTGTTCTGCTGATTGGTGCGGTCATAAAAATCACATCAACAGTTATCAAGACAGCAACTTCCTCTTTGAATTCGCCACGACCAACCTTCTTAGGCATGTTAGTTTTCTGAACTGTCAGCCATTTCTGAGCTACCTTCCTCTGCGAACGTTGATGATCAGCATCCCATATCTTCTCACAGGCCTCAAGAACCACAGTAAAGTTATCTAAACGAGGAGGAATAGCAAAACATTTTTCTATGTCCTTCGGTTTGAGACTGCAAACAACTCTCCCATCAACTGATCTGATTTGTCGTGAAGACGAGTCATAATGCTTAATGCAAGCAAGTATGAACTCAAGATCGAAAATAGTAATAGGAATAGATGTCGCTGCCAGCAACCCGGAACCCTCAAGATTCCTCAACGAATTGCTGCTAACATTCTCCAAACTGCTCAGATTCACCACTGGATAAACATGATTCAGGTCTGTATTTGACGTTTTGATGAAATTATGTGTAAGAGCCGATTTGGCTTTGTAATCAATGAGATTGAACTGCATTTTGAAAATGGCAAATTTTGACTGTAAAGTCGAATATACTTGAAGAACTTTCTGAAAACCTCTGGACAAAGCTAAAAATAGCCTCTGACGAAAGAAATTTTCGAAGTTTTTCTGGAACATGGGTTTTGTGCACAACTAAATTTTGAACAAACCCAGATAGCTGAATTCTCGAAAAAATGTGTTTCAAGCCCACATGCAAAGAGATTTTCGGAAAAAAGCACAGAGCTTTAGAATGAAGGCTACGGGGCAATTTTCTCGAAAAAATCTAAGATGTGGGTTTTGCTACTGATGCTGAAATATGCGAACCCAGATGATTAGATTCTGAATATGTGTTGAATTTCTTTAACATGCAAAGAAAGTACCTAAGGTGAGAAATAGAAGAAATAAGACAGAAGATAGAAAGTTTTGCTTGTCTACTTCTGAAAAATCTGCCAACTTCTTCCTTGGAATTTCATAAAACCTGCATGCAAAGAGAAAATAAAGTCTAGAATCGCCTTCCTCTGAACAATCTGAACTCGTTGCTATGAAGAACGCTGAATTCGGACACCTGTAACACCTTCAGCTTGCTGGTTGCTCAAGAAGAATAAGAACTTCAGAGCTAAAGATGATGAAATAATGGACGCCATGGCTGAAATATATAGATTTTCATCATTGAAATTCGCACTAGGCAAGGAATCCATGAAAAGTGCGCTTGGCTTCTGATTGGACCTCATTCCAGTTAACTGAAACTCGAATATGCTAAATAAATCACCATGCATTAGAGTTTCCCTTTCAATACTTCAGTTCAACACTTCATGCGACTTTGACTTCAGTTAGCACTTCATATTAAGTTCGCCATCCTTCACACTTGCTTTAAATTCACAAATTTAAACTAAGGCGTCCCTTTTTGATAACTAAAGTTAGCCATAAGAAACTCGCCATATTTATGCAATAAACATTCTAAAAATAGCGACCCTTTTCAATCTTCAGTTGGCCTTCAAGAAGTGCGCCAACTTCACACTTATGCTTCAATTCAATTCTAAAAATAACAACCCTTTTAGAACTAAAGTTATCATTCCTTAGAAAATGCGTAGCTTCACTAATTTATGCTTCACTAATAAAATCTAAATATGGCGACCCTTTTGATAAGTTCAGTTAACACTCAAATGCGCCATACTTCATAAATTTATGCTTCATTAATTTATGCCGTCCCTTCTAGAACTCCAGTTGACACTCAATGAAGCGCCATCTTCACTAAAATCTTCACAATTGCAACCAAATTCGCCATGCATGTGAACTCTAGTTGACATTTACTGATAATCTTCAGTTAAGTGGACATGCAATCAAGTTAACTCAACATGCAAGATAGTTAACTGAACATGCAAACTAGTTAACTCGACATGCGAACTGAAAGATTACTCAACATGTCAATATACGAACTGAAGATGACAACCCAGAAAACGTTTAGTCTAACTGCAGTCAGAACTCCAGTTAAGGCGTCCATTCAACTCACTTTCGAAAATCCAATTTTGAACTCTCAAACGAATTCCAGACTTAGCCAATTTTCATGAAAATTTAGGCTAAAACCTCTACCGGGACCTCTGCTCATCCTCTGACACTGGTTGACTGACTTCTCCGATTGGCTGGCTGACAGGTGCATTGCAGGACTAAGTAAAAACTGATCAAAAGATATCTTGAGACTAAAGACCATAAAACTGACATCTGAAGGCTCAAAAATCCAAGCGCCTTTTTCAAAAGCTGCGCTTTTCCTCAGACTTAGTCAAATTTTGACTTCTGTATTTCGTACGAAGGGAAAAATAAATCCTTCATAACTTCTGATTTATCAACTTTCAGGACTGGATCTCAAGTTCACTGCGGAGCTGACCTCATTCTGCATGACAACTGCAAAGGCACATTTCCCCAGAAAACATCATCTGAGGGATGAAAAACAAGGGCGCCTTTTTCAAAAGTTGCTCTTTTCATTCCAGACTTAGCCATTTCTGGAACTGACCAAAATAATATAAAACTTCGACGGCAAGCTGCTGAGTCATCCTCTGAACTGACGGAGACAGGCAACGGAAAGCTGAGCGTAACACAGACACATTGAATATCTGAAACCATCAAAAAGAAAGCATTAAAGGCCTGAAAAGCTTAGGCGCCTTTCTCAAAATGTGCTCTTTTGCTTTTTCCTTTGATACTTTGACTAAGATTTGACCCCATGTTTGACCTTTGGTTCACTGACTTCAGCAACTCGGATTCACCCACTGACGGATGTGTCGCGAAGCTCGAACAAACGTGAGACAAACATCTTGGACGGTATTCAGTCAAAATCCTT
>VDFB02224743.1:0-13249 GCA_007258455.2 Sequoia sempervirens
CTATTGACACCTCCAGTACTCATGCCACTAATACTGAACAAACCACTGATCCTGTACATCTCAGCGACATCAGTAGCACTAGGTGCTCTTCTGGCACAACATGATGAAAACGAGAAAGAAAGGGCTATCTATTACATCAACATGACCTGAGTGGGATATGAAATGAACTATTCATCCATTGAGAAATCCTACTTAGCATTGGTTTTTTCATCACAAAAATTCAAACACTACATGCTGTCACATCAAATCAAACACATTACAAAGATTGTTCCATTAAAAAACCTGTTATCCAAAGCAATTCTCACTGGGCGAATGGCTAAATGGGTAATGATCTTAACTAAATTTGACATAGAGTATGTGAAGCACAAGGAAATTAGGACAAGTGATCACAGACCAACTAGCAGAGGCACCTATCTATGTTGAGAACCCATTGATATCTTAATTCCCCGATGAATTAGTGTTCCTTGTCAATCTCACAAATAAGTGGAAGATGTACTTTGATGGATCATTCACTCAACATGGATCAGGAGCATGTATTCTCTTCATCACCCCTCAAGGTGATTGCATCCCAAAGTCATACAGGCTATCATTTTCATGTACTAATAATATTGTTGAGTACAAAGCCCTAATCACAGGTCTAAGGATAGCAGTTTAGTGGCAGATACAAGAGATGAAAGTCTATGGAGACTCACAACTAGTTATGAACCAAGTCAATGCCAAATATCAAACTAAGGATGACAAGCTTAATCCTTACAAGAAGATGGTATAGAGTCTTAAGGACCTTTTCATAGACATAACATTTGAGTAGATCCCTCAATTGGACAACCGAGCAATAGATGCTATGACAACAATCAAATCATTGTTAGACATGCCGAACAACATCTCGTAATGCAAGTTCTTGATTGAACAAATTCTCGTACCAACTTTCAAAATCCCAAAATCTGAATTTGTGTGTACCATTGTTGGTCCTGGATCCCCATGGTACCATGACATCTTTATCTACCTAAGTAGAGGAACCCTCCCTTTCGATATCACCTCGAACCTTAAAAAGACCTTTATCAAGAAGGCATCCCAATTTGTGATCCTAGGTGATGCCCTTTATTGCCAAAGCATCGAGGGGACATTACTACGATGTTTTAACCAAGAGGAATCCTTGATCGCTTTAACAAAAGTACATGATGGTATATGTGGTTCCCATTCTTGCGGTATGAATTTATCTAAGAAATTTTTGAGGAGGGGGTATATACCTATCCAACCATGGAAAGAGAAGCTCATCAATATGTGCAAAAGTGTGTTCAGTGTCAACAACATGGAGATCTGATTCATGCTTTAGCTTGAGTTGCAACCAATTATCGCACCTTGGACTTTCTCATAGTGGCGGTTTGACCTCATAGGAAAGATCACTCCAACCTTATCCAATGGCCTCAAGTTTATCATAACATCCACTAAGTACTTTATCAAGTGGGTTGAAGCCATTCCTATGACCTACATGACGGGAAAGAAAATTTCCAAATTTATCTTGAACTACCTCATCTGCCGTTATGGTGTTCCACAAACCCTTATGTCAAACAACAAAACACCTTTCAAGAATTAGGATGTGAAAGAGCTATGTCAAAGTTTCAACATCCAAAACTGATTCTCTACCCCTTATTACCCCCAAGGAAACGGTCAAGTTGAGGCTACAAACAAGACCATTCTAAAAATCCTAAAGAAAATGGTCAATGAAGCTGGTCATGACTGACATCTACATCTAAATCCTGCTCTTTGGGCCTATCAAACTAGTATCTGCACACCAACAGGTGCAACCCCATTCTCCTTGGTCTATGGATCAAAAGCTATTTTGTCTATTGAGGTTGAGCTCCTATAATTGCGAGTGTCACTATAGAACCTAATCATCGATGAAGAGTACAAAGTATCTTGACTAAATGAGCAAGAATTCTTGGATGAGCATCATCTTGATGCCCTTAATCACTTGCAAGTATATCAAAACCGACTAAAACAAAGCTATAAAAAAGAAGATCAAGTGTCGGTTATTCCAGGTAGGGGATCTTGTCCTAAAGTAGAATCAAAAGAATCTTCTAGATCAGTACAATAAAGGAAAGTTTGAGCCTAACTAGTTGGTTCCCTTTGTCATCACATCAAGCTATGGATAAGGAGAATACCAATTGTCAACACCTAAAGCAGAACCCTTGCAGGAACCAACCAACAAATTTCATCTTAAGAAGTTTTATGCCTAGTCTTGAAGGGTATAAATCTAAAAATACAAAAAAAAAAAGAAGAGAAAAAGGATTGAAAAAAGTAAGGAAAAATAATTGTTCTCCAGTGAAAACCACTTTGGTGGCACTTTGAGCAAGTACCTTGGTGAAAACCTGGAAAATAGGCACCTTGCATAAAAAAAGTACCTCCATCCATCTAAGGCTCTTTATCCTATCATTCTTGGCATCACATCCATCACATCGCATCCTTCATACCATTGCACCCATCACCCATCCTTGTCCATATCATAGCTTGATATTGAGAAGTATTGTATCCCCTTAATACTACTTAACATGTTCCAAAGTTTAGTTTGTCCTACCTATATTGAGGTAGACTATCATTTAACACTAGGGGAAATTTGTTATGGATCGGATTAGGTTCTTGTATATCTTAAGGTCATCGAAAAAATCCAAAAAAATTCACACAACACTACAGGAAATTAGCGCCGACTTTTGCGTTAGATTTTAGTGTATTTTGAGTCATGAATTGAACAATTTGGCTGGAGCTAAACTCGACACAAATAGGCATGGTCAGCTCGATGTTAGATTTTGCACCAATTTTTCCACAAGATTTAGTGCCAACTTTAGCACTGAAAAATCATAGTTCCTTTGTTAGCGCCTAAAATAGCACTGGGAAGTAACGTCGGAAATTGCGCCAAAATTAGTGCCCAATTTGGCATCCAATTTTGCTTGCATATCTACTCCCATTTTTGCATCCAGTTTTGCTTCCAGTTTTTCCTCCAGGTTTGCTTCCAATTTTTCTTCCAAGTTTCCTTCCAATTTTGATTCTAGGTTTGCTTTGGGTTTTGCTTCCAATTTTGCTTCTATTTTCCTTCCAGTTTTGCTTCGGTTTGTTTCCATTTTGCTTCAAGTTGCTTTGATTTTTGCTTCTAGTTTTCTTTAGTTTTGCTTCTAGTTTTGCTTTGGTTTGCTTCAAGTTTTCTTCGGTCTCTTACTTCAGTTTGTTTACGATTTAAGCTTCTAGTTTTGCTTCGGTTTCTTGCCCGGTTTGCTTCGATTTGCTTCGAGGTTTTGCTTCAGTTTACTTCAGTTTTGCTTCGAGGTTTCTTCCAGTTTTCTTCGAGTTTTGTTCCAAGATTTCTTCTAGTTTGCTTCTAGTTTGGCTTCCATTGTTTGCTTCCTTTTTTCTTCTAAAATGCTTCTTGTTTTGCATTTATTAATTTAATATGTTTTATTTCAATTTAATTAGTTAATTATATCGTGCCTCTTAAATAACTCATATGATTATAGAGTAAGTAATTTAATTATTTAACTCATATATTAAATAACAATATAATTATTGTAACATGATCATCATCTATAGTTAAAACAAGTGAGTCAAATATCTATAATTTAATTGAATTTGAAAACATCCATCCTAAGCAATAAATTAAAATCATCATACTTAATAAATATCCATCCAAAAATCATCGACCACTTTTAATATATATAAATTGACAAGTCATTACTGATAAGATCATCATCATATATAACTAAAACAATTGAAAGTCAAATATGCCAGTACATCAAAAACATGTCAAAATGATACATGTCCAACAGTCGACATAAGTGAAAATGATACATGTACAAATGATATAAACAAAATTGATAAATTATGTATCTCAAATTGATACAAGTCAAGATGATACATGTCCAAATGATATAGTGAAAATGATACATGCCAATGTAATTACACAACTCAATAATGTATAGTCTTGTGGTGTGAAAATGATACATATGATAGTAACCATGAAAAGAGTCATCATAATGATATATCAACAATGATCCATGTAGTCTATATGATCATGAATGTCAGCGAGTTACTATCACTAGCTATCTCATCATCATCATCACCATTTATGCGTCATCATCATCATCATCATCGTTGTAGATCTTAAATTAGTCATGGCCAGGTTAATGCGTCGTCTTCATCGTGATGCATTAAAATTAAATTAAGGTAAGTCATTGTCATCGGCCGATTAATGTATTGTCATCCATCATCATCCTTTGCCATGTGATATGTACTAGCAGAACCAATATTTTGTGGATCTATATCATGTTGAGGATCATCTTGATCTTTTGGAAGACTCGTGTTTTGAAAAAAAAAATCATTTAGAATGAAAAGTTATTATTTATTTCGTACGGCATTTATTTTCTATTATATATCTAATATTACAGCATATGAGATGGAAACCATAACCATATTACATCCTTATCAAAGTGCACATACCATAATATTTCAAAAAAGTTCTGACAAAATCTTGGTGGAGTCAAACTTGACTTTAAAAACAAAGCCAATTGGAATTTGGCCGGACTCGTGGATCAGGGCTAACTTGTTTGGTGGAAGGAAGAAAGATGACTAGAACTCTGGAGGCCCACCATAATGGATTTCAGTATTCAACCATGAGAGTAGAGAAGAGAGAGGCGATATCATGTATCAAAGAGCAGTAAGCATTCTTCCGGCTAAGGAAGGAGATGATTACTTTGCTTCATTTTTCATTTGCATAACCATATCCGCAGTTGGAGCCAGAGACTAAGGATGTCTAGTTTATGTGGGTAATGGATGTGGTCAAACTTTGGGAGGGAAAAGAAGGTCAATGTATAATCTTGATGAAATTGAGGAAGAGCAGAAAGAGAGGGATAGGAACAATAAAATCAATATAGAGTTTCAAGGATTTGTCAAACAAGTAAGAGAGCTATGGGAGCAGCCTCATCAAAAATATTTTGAACTAGAGTTTGATATACCATTTAGAGAGCTTGGTTTCCATGGAGTTCCTTTCAAAGCCTCTACTTTTATTATTCCTACGGTAAACTGTTTGGTAGAGTTGGTGGAATTACCTTTCTTAGTAATCACTATTAGTGAGATTGAGATTGTTAACAGAGAGAGCAGGACTTGGGAAAAGAAATTTGATATGGCTATTGTTTTAAATAATATTTCAAAGCGGATGTACTCTGCATTGGCGCCATTCCTCAATCTTCATGATGGCATCAAGTTAGGTGAACTCAGGATATAAAGTATTATGAATTGAGATGAACTTGGTGGTGGCCAATTTTGAAGACTATTGATGATCGGATAAATTTATTGAAGATGGAGGTTGGGAATTTTTGAATATGGAAGCTCGAGATTCTAATTCTAATAATTTAGAAGAGTCAAATCAAGGATATGAACCCTCTGATGTAGAAGATGAATCATAATCAGATTTCATGTAGCCACCATCAAGAGTGTTACAAGCCAACAAGATGGAGGGAATTATTATATAAGGATAATTTTCAATGTTGCAGGTACCAACTTTAATGCCAACTACAATGGAAACATTGAGATTCCCTAGAAATATTTATGTTAAGGAAATTTCCTTTAGATGCAAGGATTCAAAGCACATCAACCATGTGGTACAAATGATTAAATCCCAGAGACGATCTTTAGCAATGAAAGAGTTTGAAAAGGTAGAGAGAGCTACATTGGTGACTCAGTAGAAACTTTAGCTTTCAAAAACAAAGCCAATTAGGCTGGAAGATGTGTGGATTAGGCCAACATTTGGTGGAAGAGGACGAAAGATGACTGGAACTCTGGAGGCCCACCATAATGGATTTCAGTATTCAACCATGAGAGAAGAAGAGAGAGGTGATATCATGTATCAAAACATTAAGAATGCATTCTTCCAGCCAGCGGAGAAGGAGATGATTACTTTGCTTCATTTTCATTTGCATAACCATATCATGGTGTGGGAACCAAAAAGACCAAGCATGTCTAGTTTTATGTGGAGGTCATAGATGTGGTCCAAAATTTAGGAGTGGAGATCCTGATGTCTACCAAGAGGCATAAAGTTAGATTAATTAAGTTCACCTACATGTCTTCCAAAATTTACTTCCAATTTTTATGACTGTTTTTCTTGACTGTCAGAGCTTACTTACAATTTTGAAATTTCTTTCTAGTCATTTTGATGAGGCTATATTCAGCCAATGTGTAAGAACCTTTTGCTTGTATCACAAGCATCTGTACATTGCAAGAATTTTGATTATCTATGGTCTATAACAATGCCATCTCACTTATTGGATCTTCTATTTCAATGCTTTCTATGGCCTTCTCTGTTTGAGGTAGCACCTGACAATCCTACCTCCTTTCCTTAGTTGAGAAGTAGATTTGAATTTGGAAATACTGAACTTTAAAACTAGCTATGTTTTAAGGAGAGATATTCTAGCTTTGTTGTTGACACCTTCAATCTTCAACAAGGAATTGGATGCATGGATTGAAATGCAAGCTTTCAAACTTAGATTTGAATGTGCATAATTTGATTGATTATGGTTTTCATAGGCAGTTGTATTTACATGACTATTCTGGATTGTTAATACATGTAATAGTGACTGCATCCTTATCAATTTTGGCTACCCTTATTCAGAATGCCTTGGCCTTTGGAATCAATACAAAGTTGTGCATTGTTATTCCATATTTGTAACATTTAGAACATTTAAGGGGTACAACATATAGAAATTCGATACTGTCATCCAAGGAAAACTTACAGATGGTGTATCAAGAACAACATAAAATGCTTTTATTAGGGTTAATGATTTCGTCCCCCACGTTGCTGATATTTTCCCCGAAACATGTTTTTGTTGATTATTTTAACGCATCTCAAAATTCAATGTATTGATTAACATTTGTTACACATTTCATTTGTTTAGAAAAATGATGCATATATGTTAACTCAATCAGTGTTGTTACTTCGATAGTTTGAGTTCTATGACAACCAACCATTAGGCCATTGTGTGTGGGAGCACATTTTTGTTTTTAGTTAGCTTTTTGGGATAGCTCTACTGGGTGTTGAGGACATTTCATTTATCTTTTGAATGTTAAGAAGTCAAAGTTTCAAGGATTTGTCAAGTGGGTAAGAGAGCTATGGGAGCAACCTCATCTAAAATATTTTGAACTAGAGTTTGATATACCATTTAGAGGGCTTGGTTTTCATGGAGTTCCTTTCAAAGCCTCTACTTTTATTGTTCCTATGGTAAAATATTTGGTAGAGTTGGTGGAATTAGCTTTCTTAGCAATCGCTATTAGTGAGATTGAGAATTGTTAACCTTGAGAGAGCAGGACTTGGGAAAAAGGAATTTGATATGGCTATTGTTTTCAGAGACTTCAAGTGGGATGTACTTGATGGAATCAAGGAATGGCTAAACTCCAAGGATATAAAGTATTATGAAAGCATAATGAACTTGAACTAGTGACCAATTTTAAAGACTATTACTGATGATCTAGATAAATTTATTGAAGATGGTGGTTGCGAATTTTTGAATATGGAAGCTAGTGATTATGATTCTGATAATTCAGAAGAGTCAGATCAAGGATACAAACCCTCTGATGTAGAAGAGGAATCAAAATTAGACGAGGAAGGTTTAGAAGATGAATCTCTTGTGGAGTCAGAGGACAAAGAAGAAGAAGAAGATTCTAAAGAGGAGGAAGGTAAAACATGGGATGAATTAGAAACCAAAGCCAAAAATGTAGATAAGGAAAAAGGAGATGAGTTTGACAGTGAAGAGGAAAGGCAACAATGAAAGGTAAAAGCTATAGGGAAGTCTCAGGCACCTGATATTAGATATTCAAGAGGAATGCCTGCCAAGAGGCATAAAGTTAGATGAATTGAGTTCATCTACATCCTTCTACTATTTATTCATGCACATAAACAATCATCTTGTAATCATAAGATTTGAGCTCTATTTACTCATCCTACACATCAATAAACAACTCAACACAAGAGATGAAAATTGACATATTAACACAACAATATCCAACTAAGTTATTGAAACACAACTATTGATACCTTGTTCTCCATACATATTACAAAATCATTCCACTTTTTGTTTTGTAACATATTCTTTTCAAATTGCTTTCGATGGTGGCCATATTTCTCCTCCTATCAAAACATGGCACATGGACTAGTTAAACTAATTAATATGCAATAATTTAGTTTTTCCAAGGAAATAAAAGAAATATATCATTTAACATATTAAATATACTTACAAATGTACAAATCAAGGCCTGCAAACCTTTCTGGCCACTGCGATGTGTGGCACAAAGTTTCTCAAGCCTAGCCTTGGAGGCCTTGTCTTGAAACATATACTAATTCAATTTAACTATGCACAAATAAAATTTAAATATCGTTAGGCCCATTAAGTTAGTCAGGAAGTTAGGGTCCACAAGGATTCATGTGGAGGGTGATTCCTTGATAATCATCCAAGCAATAATAAAAGGAGGAATTGATGCTTGGCAATTGTAGGGTGTGATTAGGAAAATTATTGAAGAATTAGCTCTTTTTGAGGATTATAAGATTAGCCGTGTTAGGAGAATAGGGAATATGGAAGAAAATACCCTCTCGAAATGGGATTTAATGTTTGTCGAGGTGGATGAATTTATAATTGAGGATTTTAGAGGAGTTTCTTTGGAGTAATTTTTTTCCATTGCATTTAATGCAAGGTTGTGTTAGTTAGTAAGTAGAGGAAAGTTTTTCAAAATTCTTGAAGGACATGAAGCATTGATGAAGGTTTTGCTGCCGGTGCTAAACGTACGTTCGAAATCAATGGTGATGAGCAAAAATTTTCTATGTAATGAAGTTTTTCCTTGCATTTCCTTCAATGCTTCTTAGTTTGCGAGAGTAAGGAGAGTGTTAGGATGGTGGTGTAAAGTAGTTTGGTGGATAACGTACTAGAGAAGAAATAGAGGCCAACTTCACTCTGAAAGAAAGGAGGAAATTGGATCATTTTGTTGGCAAAGTGATGGTGAAGAAATTGCGTGGCTTGTTCCTATACAAGGATGTGAAAGTGGCACAATCTGTGCAAATCATTCCGGGTAATGGCTTTGAAGATTTGAAGCATAGATATCAGACTAATATGGATATATACTCTCTAATCATGGCATGGGGATTGGACTTAGGAGAGTCAGTGGAGGTTGTAAGGAAAGTGATGAAAGCGTTGGTACATAGGGATTTATTAGTGAACATGGAGAGTATCCTGGAATGGGCTATACCAAGACAAGGCTTTAATATGAGAAAAGGCATGGAAGGTGTGGGCCCAGAAGTAGCAGAGATAAATTTCCCTTTCATTAGGTGGCCAGAAGGAAGAACCAAAGCCGTGTTGAGAGAGGGTGCAAAATGGGGGTGGCAAGCTTTGAAACTGTGCATTGAATTAATGGAGACTGAGGAGATAATAGCGCGAATAAAAGACACCGCCAGAGAGGAGCTGTGTGAGAAGAAGGGTTTGCATCTAAGAAATAAGGTGAATCCACTCACAGAATTGCGCCCATTGCATCTGGGCAACGCTTCTGGAACTTTTGTGTAAACTCAATGCTCATTTTTTGCATAGTTTACTATGTTTAAGCTAGATGTTGATGTACAAGCTTAAGGGGTTAAGCCCTATTTTTGGTTTCAATATTTTAAATAGCTAGGGTTTGGGTAGTAGTTGGTTGGATAGTTTTCAGGCGATTGTGATAGGGCTTTTTGATCCATAGGTTTTTATTCTATTTTAACAGACATGATGTGATGGTGCTGGAAGAACTTTTTATTTGGAGCTTTGTATATTTTGATTTATCATAAATAAAATAAAAATATTATCGCCGATCAAAAAAATAAAATTTAAATATCGTTTAATAAATTTGATATAATCTTATGAGAAAATTCAAATACCTGCGTACTCTCCTCACTAGAATTCCTCTGTGCATCCTGGCTTCATGCTATAATATTTTGAGCCAAAGCTCAAATGGGTAGGGTAAATTTTTTTTTTGGTTTCTCAAAGGTTTTACAATTTATAATGATGGGAAAATTTAGAGGTTTCCTGGATAGGTTAGGCCATGAACCAGTAAACAATCACGAATTCAAATGAAATACAAAGAGCAGTAAACAATCACAAATTCAACCAAGAAAAAAAATGTAATCTTACCTATGGTGTTGCAAACTAAATTGAATTTCTCATCAGTTGCTGGTAGCGCCCTACTCTCTTCCTTCACACAATGTTTTTCCCTTTTTTGTCATTTGATTTTTTCCTTCATGTGGGAAATTTTAAATTTTCAATTTTGATTCAATAGTCGGCTTTAGTTAGCGTTAGTTAAGCATCAACTTTAGAGCTGAATTTTGGCCGTTAATGTAATCGATTTGAGGTGCCTAAGGTGGCACCAAGTGCACCCTAGTGAGTTCCTATAATTTTTGTATATTGACTATTTTTCATTGTTGTGGGCACCACTATCAGTGGCTCCTCCATCCAGAGTCATGATTAGAGTGGTTTTATCGTGCTCTGTAGGTGCTTCATCATTCTCGATGGTAGTGTGGTGAAAGCTTCTATGGTGGCATGTGATTCTTCCTTCTGTTCCTGGTGGTGTTGTGGTGACTCCCACAAGTCTTCTACCATTGGTGTGTGGTAGTGCGGTGACCACCACTATCCCATGGCTCCTTCATCAGCTTAGTGCGATGGGGCGGTTTACCACAGTCCCTAGTTGCTTCTTCCTTCTGTGGTGTGGTGAAAGATTTTGTGAGTGCTTGTTACATTCACAGAGGAGGCCATGGAGAGAGGATGTGGATGATGTAAAAATACTAAATCATTGAGAGGAAAGTGGGTGGAAATAGATGAGACAACATTGATTAAGCACTAAATTTATTTTGATATTTTGTTATGTGAGAAAAAATTACTAATGACCTTTTCATAAATGTGTTTGATAGCATATCATGCCATTGGAAATTAGGGGGGATTCCTATCTTACAATTGACTTAAGGAATGCCATAAGTCGATTGCCAACATTTACAAGGTATGTGGTTATATGAAATGTTCATGTGTGAGAGACATAGATATATTATATTGCATTTTAATTTATGACTAAAGGTTCATACTAATTCACTATTCTTATATTAGGTGGGTGCCCTCCAAGGAGATCCATGAATCTAAAGTTCCTAAACTTTGAAATGCTTCAATAATATTATGTTGCACTTGGACAATTGAAAACCTATTTTATTCTCCTAGCAAGCTTTTCTATTTTCCATTATAATTCTAGACCAAACAACATTTGCGGGGATGGCCTTTTACACCAATCTTAATTTGTATGAAGTTCATGAACCTATTTTCAAGCAGTAAATTCCTTTCGTAGATAGGAAATGTAAAGGCTTCATTTAAGAAAAGATAAGTAGTCTCTTTCTGAGGGTAATCCACATAAAAAAAAATTATATAGTAGAAAATCAGATTCAATTAGTTTTTGATAAGAAAAAACAAGTTTTGAAGGGGCCCCGAAACCCTTTACAATGACGCCAAGCTACAAGAGAAATTAAACCACTAAGGCCAGCGGCCCAAAAAACCAAAAAGCTGACATAATATGGAACATTAGCAACCTGTCAGCAAACCCAAAAGAAAAAAACATCAGAAAACCTGCTGAACCAAAAAAGGAAGCACTAGCTACAACAAATTATCTAAAACATTAGCCGAGGCCATGTTCTCCTTGATGACCTCCTCATGCATACTGATAACATACTTCAACTCCTCAACAATAACAACCCTCTTTTTCATCTTGTTCCTTGTCCTAAGGCATAGACCCACCTGCATGTCCTTTTCCAACACAGGAGTAGAAGCTTCCACTTTCTCCACTAGGTAAGAGCCACTAATCTCTTCAATCCTTTCCTCCATATTACCCAAGTCAAGTGGTTTTCCAATCCAATTTAGCGCTTTCTCATTTAGAAAAGAAAGACCCATAACAGTGGTCTTGAAAGAGTTATTGCTGATATTGACCACTGCTTTCAAGTCCTCTGACATCTTTCCCATTTTATCCTTTAGACTTGCCACTTTGTCCTCTAACATTTTATTAAAAATAACTTCCAAAGAGGAAATTATTTCACGATTAGCATCGACTAGAAGCTTATCAAGCTTAATATGCATTGATTTCACTATGCCTTTTATTTTCCACTCCTTTCGGTTACCTCTTAGCATAGCAACACAAACATCCTACCAATTTTTCATCTGAAGATTGATCTCCTTAACCTCAAAAAATAACCACTTAACTAGGGAAAGCAGGTTTCTTGTCCCATCTTTGGCCATTCTACAAAACATATTCATGTCAATTTCATCCCAGTTAACTGGAGGCTGACCCTTCTGCTCCAAGTCAACAGGGGCATCAAAACAATCCCTATTATGCTCATCCTCTTCTTTGGCTAGGGAATCCTCAACCTCCACAACATCCACCTTTATCCTCTCCTTATTTGGCATATTCTCCAAATCATCTAACTCCTCCAGACGTTCCTTCTTCACTTCCTTCTTCACAACAAAAAAATCCTAAGAAAAATTAACGACATCAATCCCTTGCATATCCATGGGGCCAGTATCATTAGGCTTCACCTCCATCTTAGAGTTACCCATATCAACAGGGCCACTCAACTGACCACCCAAATTAACCAACACCTTAAGCCCTTTCACTGGGGATCTCTCTAGTAGACCATCCTTACCAGGAATAGGGTTCCTCAACGAAGCATTCTGAACACAATCAAAATTTGAAGCATCCACATCACCCACAAAATGACAACCCTTCAAACCCTCATCACCCATAGGATGAAAACCCTTCAAACCCTCTTTTCTAGAAGACAATGCAGGATTCACATTCAAACTAGGGGCAACCACCTCAACGCCTATCTCAATTTTCCTTTTGGCTGAAGCTTTAATTTTCTTCATGCCTTTGGTTTTCCCCTTTGAAGATTTTCTAACAGAAATATCCATAGTCTCCCGCAACTCCACATCAGTCTCATAGACCTTACCCCATTCTTTCGATTCCTCCCTTTCCTTAGAGCCTCCTTCATCAATAGAAATATCCTCATATTTTGACTCTTCCTCCTTTGAACTACTGACCCATTCACTGACAGAGTCCCTTGTTTCATACCCATCATTTTTAACTCCCTTCTTACCAGGAGTTTTAGGGGAGACCAAGATCAACTTTAGCTTGATATGAGAAAAAATCAAACACATAAGACCTTGATGAAGAA
>VDFB02224745.1:0-13520 GCA_007258455.2 Sequoia sempervirens
TTTGCATCGTGCATATGGCATTGATAGTCGGGTAAAAGTTAGCATGTTCATTGAATTTAATTTATTAAATTTTGATTCTAAAATGCATGACTAACTAATTTAGTTTTATTATTTTAATAAAATTACAGAATGCGATGTTGAGACTGGATACAGTCCTCACCTACTTGTTATCTTGATGCACTATCGGTGGGGTATGTACTAATGAAATTATAAATTTATTTACATGTTAATAGAATTGTTTTACGAATGGTATTTTAATACATGTGATTTTGGATGTTGAACAGGCTAATATTGGTGGTTTCAAGCAAACACCTCCTAGTGCCAGTGGATTCACTCAAATGTACACAGAGGTAATAGAATAAAGAGAACTTAACTAATGAATTCTACTTAATATATTTGTGTAGTTTATATTCATATTTTTGGTTACGTTGCATTACACATCATTCAAACTCAAAGCATTAGTACTTCAAATTCCATAACTAATAACTAGATGTTGATAAATGACAAAATATCAACTGTACAATATAGTTGTTTAGAAAGTAAACATAAGCAACACAATGCAATTACTTCACATGGAGGCATGTGCTTGCAAAGGTGCACCACCATGACAAACTATGGATGCTTGGAAAAAATCTATGAAACCATAATAGTGAGCAATAGCATAGACAAGGAAGTTAGTGATGCAGAGCATCATATCAAAACACTCAATCATTAGGGTACATCTGATGCAGAGCATCCAACAAACACCATCAACATCATTTCTTCAAGGGATTTCAATCCCAAATAGAATCAAGAGAAGATCAAATATAATTTCATCATAAATCTACTTTTCATTCAACCAAAATCCACTCAAATTCTCTTAGCCATTCCATAGGCCATCATTCATCATTCCACTAATCAGTATTCCAATTGATTCATTCAAAGCAAAAACCATATTAAAGAAAACTTTGACTTCATCAATTAGATTCACATCATTCTCAACCACCATAAAAACAACATAAACCTGATTATTGACACTTGAACAATTCATCCTTTCATTTATTCACCAAGGCAACAAATCAATTAAACCATACCTCACTATTATCAGTCCATTATCAAGCACTGTACTCACCATATTTTTACTGTAACAATCTATTTATAGGTTACAAACTCCTGCTACGAAAAAATGTTGATTATCATCTTCATAGGTTAATCACCAATTTGCTCAAAGGGATTCATAATAGTCACCCATACAACCATCAAAGTCACCAAACCTATCTTATACACCTTAAAAAATTTTAGTAATATCAATCATATCATTAGTTTGATAGTAACCAAGCACTCAATCATATCACAAAAGCTTTGAAAGGATACAAGTCAGAAATGTTGAAGATAGGAGAGATTGCCATCCCAGGAGTTAGCTCTATTTCATAAGCATTTTGGCCAAACTTGTAGACCACCTTGCAAGGTCCTATCTTCTTCATCATGAGTTTGGTATACTTTCCTTTTGGAAGTCTCTCCTTCTTCAAGTGTGCCATCACCAAGTCTCCAACCTTGAATTCAATATTCCTCTTCTTTAAATATGCTTTTTCCTTATACTTCTCAACATTCTTTTGAAGGGTTTCCTTCACTTGTTGATGAATATCCCTGATTGTAACAACAAAGTCCTCACCTTGATCACTTCTACTAGCAACTCCTTGTAGATCTCTTGGTTCATAGACCCCTCTAGGGTGCACGCCATAGACTACCTCAAAAGGGCTTCTACCAATGCTCCTATTCATGGAGTCATTATATGCAAATTCAGCCTAAGGTAAAATTAGATCCCAAGCTTGTCCATGCTCCTTGGTAAGGCATATTAAGAGGTTTCCCAATGATCTATTCACCACTTCAGTTTTTCAATCCATATGTGGATGGTATGCTGAACTAAAGGACATATTTTTTCCTTGAGTTTCTTCCACAAGGTTGTCCAAAAGTGACCAATGAATTTAGAATCCCTTTCGAAAACAATGCTTAAAGGCAGTCCATGGATCCTAACAACCTCCTTAAAGAAGAGACCTGCTATATGAGATGCATCATTGGTGCATTTGAAAGGAAGAAAATGTGCCATCTTACTAAATCTATCAACTACCACAAAGATACTATCAAAACCTTTTTGGGTTCTAGGAAACCCCAAGACAAAGTCGATACTTACACACTCTGAAGGCCTATTGGGAATGGGCAGTGGTTGATAGAGTCCTGCATTTGATGAAGTTCCCTTTGTCCTTTGACATATTATGTAGCCTTCCACATACCTTCTCACATCCACCTATAACTTTGGCCAATAGTAAAATCTCCTAACTTGTTCTAAGGTCTTGTCAAGGCCAAAGTGACCTCCAAGACTCCCACTGTGTTTCTCCTTTATGATATTTTCCCTCATTGAGCATTTACGCACACACAATTGGCTTCCTTTGAAGAGAAAACCATTTTGCAATAAAAATTCAAAGGAATTCACCATGAAAATAGAATTTTACAAATGCTGCTCACAAATTTGTATGCCTCGCTTGAAATATGGATCTTCATGATACATATCATTTGATACTTCAACCCGTGGCACGGGTTGAATCTCTTGCACTACAAAGTGACCTTCTCGAGAGCATCTCCCCACCTTATTTCTTGTCCTTCTTATGCTTTATTGTGAGAAGTATAGGCTTGCGAGGGCGTCTACCCGCTGTGTGCCTATGACTGAGTTTGTCTTGTGCATTCAAAGAACTCAAGGCATGATTATCTGTATAAACAACAAATTATTTAGGTAACAAGTAGTGCCTCCAATTTTTGAGGGCTTGGACCATAGCATACAATTCCAAATCATAGGAAGAATACTTCCTCTTTGCTTCATTCATCCTCTCACTGTAAAATGCAACCGGTCTGCCTTCTTGGCTCAAAATAGCCCCTATTGCTTGATTGCTAGCATCACACTCAATGGTAAAATTTTTATCAAAATCAGGGAGCACAATTATAGGCTATAGTACTACTCTCATTTTCAGATATTCAAACCCTTTATTAGTCTCTTTGGTCCAAGAAAACTTACCTTTGTTACCTCCTTTGATGGTGTCCAAGATTGGTGCACAAATTTGGCTAAATTTCTTGATGAACTTTCTATAAAAGCTTACAAGTCCATGGAAGCTTCTCACATCTCCCATGGATTTTGGTGTTGGCCTTGAGTAAGAATAGCATGCACCTTTGAAGGATCCATCTTCAAACTTCCCTTGGAGATGACAAAACCAAGGTAGACTAATTCTTCATGAATTCACACTTTTCCATGTTGATCAACAACTTCTCCTCTTGTAACCTCCTTAGTACCATGTCAAGGTGCTTCAAATGTTCCTCTTTAGACCTGCTAAACACAAGGATTCCATCTAAATAAAATACAACAAACTTTCCAATGAAAGGTCTCAATACCTTTTTCATAAAGCGCATAAATGTACTAGGGGCATTTGATAACCCAAAGGGCATCACCAACCAATCATAGAGCCCTTCATTAGTCTTAAAATTTGTCTTCGATTCATCCCCCTCTTTGATCCTTATCTGATGGTACCCACTCTTTAAATCAATCTTGGAAAAGTAAGATGCTCTTGATAGACAATCCATGAGGTCCTCCATTATTAGCATCAGGAACCTATATCTGATTGCATGATCCTATTAATGGCTCTTGAATCAGTGTAATGTGTCCAATTCCCATCCTTCTTTGGTGCTAGGATAGTAGGAACAACATATGGGCTCAAAATCTTCCTCACTAGCCCTTTATCCGCCAACTCTTGCACTTGTCTTGCAATCTCCTCATTTTGAGTAGGTGTCATCTTGTATACAACCTTATTAGGAAATGCATCCCCTGGAATCAAATCAATATGGTGGCTTATATCCCTAATGGGAGGTAGGGAACTAGGTAATTCATTCACCGTTATGTCCTTGTACCTTTCCAACAACTCTTGGACTTCATTTGGTGCATCTTCCTTCTTCTTTGTGGGAAGATTTGCTTCACTTTTTGGCTTCATAATTAGGAAGAATCCTCTTCCTCCTTCATTCAAGGTCTTCATGAACTCCTTCTCATCCACCATCAAAACACTAGGCCCTTCATGCTTTTCCTTGTCTTCTTCTAGGAGAGGTGAAAGGTTGTAAGTCTTCCCATCCTTCAAAATGGAGTATGTGTTCTTCTCCCCATCATTCTTGGTATTCCTATTGAAGTGCCAAGGCCTACCAGAAATATATAGATTAATACTTGTACTCAAAATTTTGTTCATTAGATCTCATACATTATAAGTCATGACATGGATCTCGCTATTGTAACTTTTTTGTGATTGAATAACTTGTTGTTTTATTTTCAGTTGTTGGTTGTGAGAACACCTCCAAATGTTACAAGGGCAATGGATATCAGTGTTTCATTTTCTATACAATCCCCCATGGCTCTGATAGAGGAGGTATGATTACTAAATTTCAATTTACATTTGTTGTTATAGATGTTATTTCTAGTGAAAAATCAAACCATTATTGATTCGTAGTTTAATTCCTATTTGGATGGTTTATATAGGGCTTGAGCAAGCCTGAGCATCGACATGCAAATATTTCCATTGTGGAGAGTGATCATGAGATGGAAGTAAGTGATTATTTTGTTAAATATATCATTTCTTATAATGTAATTTCTATATATTAATGTCTTTACTTCTTATTGTAATAGTTAAGACTTCACCAGGAGCTAAACTATAGGAGGAGCAGCAGGAGCACTCCTCGAGCACAATATAAAAGACAGACAGACTTATCGCCCTTAGATCGCCAAACAAAGGGAAAAAAATTATTTCCAAAGCATGGAGAGAAATGAATTTTTATTCCAGAGCCCTTTGTTGTATGCCTAGACATGGTAATTTTGTACATATCTTGTATTGGATATATTTGACATTTTATGCCTTTATGGAATTCGAGTGTAAGCCTATATGGCTATTTTGTAACTATATTTTATACTTATATCAACATATATTGATGTATGTGTACATGGCTATTTGGTTAATACAAATCTTTTTTATCTATGGTGTCCATATTTTCTCTTTTTGACAATGTCAAAAGCATGGCTGCATACAGATTAGGAAAAAGAATTTTCCTTTTAGATTAGCAATGCATGGAAGTTTCAAAAATTATCCTTGATATTGCAAAAAGATATGTGTTTATACCATAGCAGAAAAAATATTTTGGGGAAAAATTTGACAAACCAAAAGTTTAAGATTTTTTAAAAAAATTAGGAAAAAGTCTAGAAAAAATCAGAAAAAATCATATTTATAAAAAAGGGTAAAAAAAAGTAGAATAATTTCTGAGATAATTTTTTTTTAAAATGATTTAAAGGAATTTCCATAGCATAGAGATATAGAGAGAAAATAAAATAAAGAGTTTAACTAATAAATTGTAAAAAAATAGATTTTTGTGGTTATATTCATATCATTATTACATTGCATTGCACATATTTCAAACTCAAAGCATTGCTTCACATTGCATAACTAATAACTAGATGCTAATAGATGAAAAAATTTCAATTACAATATATAGTTTTACAAATTCAACCTAAGCAATTATGCAATTTACTTCACATTGCATAACTAATAACTAGGAGCAACTGCCAATTGTATTTGCTTGTCATGGCATTCTATGAGACCACATTTCTTTGAGGAATTTTTTCAAACAGTTCATTGCTTTGTCTATACTACCACATTTTTGATACATGTCTACCAAAGATTTTTGTCAAATAGTTCAAGTGTTGCCTTGTTGCTATGGCTGAAAGCCTAAAACAAGTGCTTTCGAACAAGCTATGGATGCTTGGAAAAAATCTATCAAAAGCATAATAGTAACCAATATCATAGACAAGGTAGTGAACTCTTTGAAAAAATGCCTCAAAGAAATGAGGTCTCATGGTGATGGAATGCCATGACAATGAAATTCTTTTGATTGTCATGGAATTCCATCACCATGAGACCTCATTTCTTTGAGGCATTTTTTCAAAGAGTTCATTGCCTTGTCTATGCTAACACATTTTTCATACATGTCTATCAAAGCATTTTATTAAATAGTTCATTTCCTTGCTGCTATGGCTAAAAGCCTAAAACAGGTGCTTTCAAACAAGCTATGGATTGCCATGGCATTCCATCACAATGAGACCACATTTCTTTGAGGCATTTTTTCAAACAGTTCTCTGCCTTGTCTATGCTACCACATTTTTCATACATGTTTACCAAAGAATTTTATCAAACAGTTCACCTCCTTGCCGCTATGGCTAAAAGTATAAAATAGGTGCTTCAAAATAAGCTATTGATGCTTGGAAAAAATCTATCAAAGCATAATTTAATAAGCAATAGCATAGACAAGGAAGTGAACTATTATAATAAAAGCCTCAAAGAAATGTGGTCTCAATGGTGGTGGAATGCCATGACAATCCATAGCAATTTTCTTGTCATGGAATTCGTCATGGCATTCCATCACCATGAGACCACATTTCTTTGAGGCATTTTTTCAAACAGTTCTCTGCCTTTTCTATGCTACCACATTTTTCATACATGTTTACCAAAGCATTTTATCAAATAGTTCACCTTTTTTCTCCTATGGCTAAAAGCCTAAAATAGGTGATTCCAAACAAGCTATGGATGCTTGGAAAACATTTATCAAAGAATAATTTAATAAGCAATAGCATAGACAAGGTAGGGAACTATTTGAATAAAAGCCTCAAAGAAATCTGGTCTTAATGGTGGTGGAATGCCATGACAATCCATAGCAATTTTCTTGTCATGGCATTCGTCATGGCATTCCATCACCATGAGACTACATTTCTTTGAGGCATTTTTTCAAACAGTTCAATGCCTTGTCTATGCTGCCACATTTTTCATACATGTTTACCAAATCATTTTACCAAATAGTCCACCTCCTTGCTGCTATGGCTAAAACCCTAAAATAGGTGCTTCCAAACAAGCTATGGATACTTGGAAAAAATCTATCAAAGCATAATTTAATAAGCAATAGCATAGACAAGGCCCAGTGAACTATTTGAATAAAAGCCTCAAATACATGTGGTCTCAATGGTGGTGGGATTCCATGACAATCCATATCAATTTTCTTGTCATGGCATTTGTCATGGCATTCCATCACCATGAGACCATATTTCTTTGAGGCATTTTTTCAAATAGTTCGTTGCCTTGTCTATGCTACCACATTTTTCATACGGTTTTACCAAAGCATTTTATCAAACAGTTGACCTCCTTGCTCCTATGGCTAAAATCCTAAAATAGGTGCTTCCAAACAAGCTATGGATGCTTGGAAAAAATATATCAAAGCATAATTTAATAAGCAATAGCATAGACAAGGCAACGAACTATTTGAATAAAAGCCTCAAATAAATGTGGTCTCAATGGTTGTCGAATGCCATGAAAATCCATAGAAATTTGCTTGTTATGGAATTCGTCATGCCATTCCATCACCATGTGACCACATTTCTTTAAGGGATTTTTTCAAATAGTTCATTGCCTTGTCTATGCTACCACATTTTTCATACATGTCTACCAATGCATTTTATCAAACAATTCACTGCCTTGTTGCTATGGCTAAAAGCCTAAAAAAATTACTTTCGAACAAGCTATGGTCTCATGGTTCTTTTTCAAGCGAAAATCAGTGTGATTTTATTCACATTATTTTACGGGTTATAAACACTTGTTTTTTGCCAATTTTTTTGTTTTAAATGACATTCAAGTTTATGGTGATTTTGTTGTTTATATTATCATATGTGACATTCTAATCCTAATTCATGCTTCTAGGTTGCATAGATATATATTTTGTTTTTACATGTTTTTTGTACCAACGAACCCAAGACAAACTGAACCCCCCTCAAAAAAATTTTGGCCAAACCAACGTGTTTGGGTGAGAAACAGGACCATGCCTAGCATGAATATGCCTATGTGAACACATTGGAATAGTCTGTTTGGTCACATGAGTTGCAGAACAAAATTTGCACCACTTTGCAACTTTCCACTACTTCCATTTGACACTTTTTCCATCAACTAAAATTTGGACACCATGGGAAAACCACTCTGAGATAACGAAAACTGAGAGAGGTTATTGTAGAGGGGCCCAACGTAATCCCATGGGATTAGACAAGATGTTTATAAGCATCACAGTATCCGAATAAGCTCATGCTAAAGTTTGTAGTGATTTTTCCCTATGGACCCTTAAGGAATTAATCCGGTTGAACATAGCTCAGAGCGATTCCATGTGTTTGGGTGCAAAAGAGAACCATGCCTAGTGTAAGCATGCCTATTTGTATGCATTGAAATAGTTTGTTTGGTCACACAAGTTGCAGAACAAAATTTTTACCACTTAGCAACTTTCCACTACTTCCATTTGACACTTTTTTCATCAACTAAAACTTTGACACCACGGGAAAACCACTCTAAGATAATGTAAACTGAGAGAGGTTATTGTATAGGAGCCCAATTCGATCCCATAGGATCATACGAGAAGTTTCTAAGCATCATGGTGTCCTAGTAACCTCATGCTAAAGTTTGCACCCATTTTGCCCTTTGGACCCTTAAGGGATCGATCTGGTTGAACGTAGTTCGAAGCGATTCCATGTGTTTTGGTGTGAAAAAGGACCATGCCTAGCGTAAACATGCCTATTCAGACACGTTGGAACAGTCCGTTTGGTCACACAAGTTTGCAGAATGAAAGTTGCACCACTTGAAAACTTTTCACTGCTTCCATTTGATAGTTTTTCCATCAACTGAAATATGGACACCATGGGAAAACCACTCCGAGATAACAAAAACCGAGAGAGTTTATTGTAGAGGGACCCAACACAATCCCATAGGATTAGACGAAAAATTTCTAAGCATCACGGTGTCCGAGTAGCCTCATGCTAAATTTTGCAGGCATTTTTCCCTTTGGACCCTTAAGGGATCGATCCGATTGAACATAGCTCGGAGCAATTCCGTGTGTTTGGGTGTGAAAGAGGACCATGCCTAGCGTAAACATGCCTATTTAGATGTGTTGGAATAGTCTGTTTGGTCACACAAGTTGCAAAACAAAAATTGCATCACTTTGCAACTTTCCACTGCTTCCATTTGACACTTTTTCCATCAACTGAAAACTGGAGACTACGGGAAAACCACTTCCAGATAATGAAAAATGAGAGAGGTTATTGTAGAGGGGCCCAACATGATCCCATAGGATCAGACGAAAAGTTTCTAAGTGTCATTGTGTCCGAGTAACCTCAGGCTAAAGTTTGCAGGCATTTTTCCCTTTGGACCCTTAAGGGATCAATCTGGTTGAACATAGCTCAAAGCGATTCTGTGTGTTTGGGAGTGAAAGAGGACCATGCCTAGCATAAAAATTCCTATTCAGATGTGTTGGAATAGTTTTTTTGGTCAAACAAGTTGCAGAACGAAAATTGCACCACTTTGCAACTTTCCACTGCTTCCATTTGATACTTTTTCCATCAACTGAAAACTGGACACTACGGGAAAACCTATCTGAGATAACAAAAATCGATAGAGGTTATTGTAGAGGGGCCCAACATGATACCATAGGATCAGATGGGAAGTTTCTAAGCATCATGGTGTTCAAGTAAGCTCATGCTGAAGTTTGGAGGAATTTTTCCCTTTGGACCTTTAAGACATTGATTTGGTTGAACGTAGCTCGAAGTGATTCCGCGTGTTTGGGTGCGAAAAAGGACCATGCCTATCATAAACATGCCTAATTAGATACATTGGAACAGTCTGTTTGGTCACACAAGTTGTAAAACAAAAATTGCACCACTTTGCAACTTTCCACTGCTTCCATTTGACACTTTTTCCATCAACTGAAAACTAGAGACTACGGGAAAACCACTCCTAGATAATGAAAACTGAGAGAGGTTATCGTACAGGGGCCTAATGTGATCCCATAAGATCAAAAAATAAGTTTCTAAGTATCACAGTGTTTGAGTAACCTTATGTTGAATTTTGTAGGCATTTTTCCCTTTAGACCCTTAAGGGATCGATCTGGTTGAATGTAGCTCAGAGTGATTCCGCGTGTTTGGGTGTGAAAGAGGACCATGCCTAGTGTAAAAATGCCTATTTAGACATGTTGGAACAGTCTGTTTGGTCACATGAGTTGCAAAACAAAAATTGCACCACTTTGCAACTTTCCACTACTTCCATTTGACACTTTTTCCATCAACTGAAAACTAGAGACTACGGGAAAACCACTCCGAGATAATGAAAAATGAGAGAGGTTATTGTAGAGGGGCCCAACAAAATCCCATAGGATCAAATGGAAATTTTCTAAGCGTGACGGTGTCCAAGTAAGCTCATACTGAAGTTTGTAGGCATTTTTCCCTTTGGACCCTTAAGGGATCGATCCAGTTGAATGTAGCTCAGAGTGATTCTGCGTGTTTGGGTGTGAAAAAGGACCATGCCTAGCATAAACATTCCTATTTAGACGCGTTGGAACAGTCCGTTTGGTCACATGAGTTGCAGAACGAAAATTGCACCACTTTGCAACTTTCCACTGCTTCCATTTGACACTTTTTCCATCAACTGAAAACTAGAGACTGCGGGAAAACTACTTCGAGATAATGAAAACTGAGAGAGGTTATTATAGAGGGGCCCAACATGATCCCATAGGATCATATGGGAATTTTCTAAGCTTGACGGTGTCCGAGTAAGCTCATGCTGAAGTTTGTAGGCATTTTTCCCTTTGGACCCTTAAGGGATCGATCTGGTTGAACATAGCTCGAGCAATTCCTTGTGTTTGGGTGTGAAAGAGGACCATTCCTAGTGTAAACATGCCTATTACATGATAAATGGTCTGTAAAGCCCTTATTTAGCACAAATAACCCTAAAACACTTGAATTACAAGGTTCACCACATGAATCCCCTTATTGATCAACTTCTTTACATCATGACTCAATTAACCTAATACATACAAAAATGGTATTGAAACCTTATTAAATGAAATAGAATGACCTCAAACCATCTAAGAACACCCTAAATGATCAAATGACCTAATAATAGAAACTACAAAGGTTCAAGTGTTGAAAAGATGAAGTTGGTGCTCCTGCTTTCAAAAGTATGATTGCCAACAACATACAACATTCACAAGGCATTTTTGAAGGATTATCAACCTCCTCAACTGACTACAACCACTTTTCAACTTCTTTTACAAGTTTGACCCTTCAACTTCTAAGTATTTGCAAAATGACAACTTTTGGTTTGACAACATTACATTGTTATGTGCAACTTTTGACATATTGATGTAAATGACTTCATACCTAAAATAGTGACCTTATGATGGCCTCATTACATCATCTTGACCCTTACATTACGAATTTACATACATTTTCACATTTAGGCCATTCAAGGCTTCATTACACCAAATTGACAACATGCTAACATGACATTGCAACCTCATATCCTACCAACCCAGATTGACTTAAAACACCATTGTGCATATACCTACAAATTATTCCAATGAACCATCCGGGTCTGCTCTACTCTTTATTGTCTCAAGTATTGCCTCATGGTCAGACTCACGGACCTTCCACAAGGTCTTGTTCAAAGGTCTAACCCGATATTTTCTCAAATGAACATTGGATGCCACGACAAGGTTTGAGTAATGAAGAATCTTACGATGCATGCCAAATTCCTCAAACAACAAATGTTTAACACTCTTATGTGGGTACCTTCTCAGCCATGTTCTAGTAACAACAACTGAGCCTGTAGGGTATTCAATGTTTTCTCCATCTATAATTGGGGATTCCAATTTCTTTTTTTCCTCAACACAACGACACAAGTAATAGTTTGTACCCTCTTCGTTGTCTTCATCTACAATAACTACATAAAGATGCCCTGCATTTATATGTGCGACATATCTCTTGAAATTAGTCAAAATTATGAATACAGTACAAAGTAAGATAATAATATGGAATTTCAAATACTAAGTAGGTAGATATATTATCTGGTTGAACTAGATCCGATACATGGTCAAATTTGACCGATGATTCCATCTGTGTTAGTTCCAATGCCATCAAAGGGAGATATGTGTGAAGTGGGCTAAGATAACTTGTCAACCATTTGTCAACCCACTCCCCTGACTCACAATCATTCTAGGCTTGCATTGTACATGAAGAACAAAAGCATGCCATCTTACGTGTATCGATACTCCATGAACTTGCATTTGAGCTAAGGAAAGAGTGCAACTCACTCGATCCTGTTAGTGTAAAAAAATCCTCATAGGGTGCAATGTTAGTATCATCCATCAACCAAAAAAATATATGAATTGAAGATGTACCTTCATTACCTAGACCCATCGAACCATTACACCACTCGAAGATTGATCTTGCATCTGTCAACTGTGCACTGTCTTTACACTTTAACTCTTCTCGTGCTAATGTTGTTTTCATGCATGCTCCTTCACCGTCATGCACCCCCTTTCCATGTCCAACCTCACAAAAGTTCCACATATGTTAATCACATGTAGTGAGATGCATCCTACATAACCAGTACAACATGTGCACGTTCTTGAACTGTGTTGCACAGTTATCTGACCATATTATATGCCGATCGTATGATATGCCCCTCTAAGCCAAATGATTGGTGAATATCTAGAAGAAACCTTGCACGGACTCTGGAGAATGTGTGCGATCATCACTAATATGAAAGTGATACTCCCTCAATACCTTCCTTTCATCCTTTGTACTTTCAGCTGCATGCATGAATGCTATGTGCACAAATATCAAAACCTATGTGGAGTTGTAATACTGTGACTGTACCTCATGTTGTGGTTGTAGAGTGTAGTTCTTTGCAAATTCAACCACTGATACTATGCTGCCAAGTGGAAAGGTGTCCTTGCATAGCTTGAATTGCATGTCCAACCATCGGGCTCTATGGGTATGCCTTGCATACTCATACACTTTCGATTCTCACGAAACATGGACATGAACTGATACATTGGAATCTTTTGAATAACCAACTCACACCTTTTTGCTTCAGACCCATCTTTTGTAGCATATTGCACTATTTTATACTTCCCGAACTCTACTAGTTTTTGTCCCCCCTCATATGTACTTTCCATATTTTTGACATACTAGCATTCGTTGCAAGCCACCACAACGCTCACATGAACCATCCAAGCATGTTGTCCAATAGAATATTTGGCCATCCTCTATTTCACATAAATTTTTTTATAAGAATTCTCTTGAAGATTTTGGTGGGGCTTCTATGCCATAATCCTGCAAAGCATCATTAGTATGCAAATCTAAACATATAGAACGATAAACATCATAATGGTTAGAGAATTCAATATGTAGTTTATAGCAACAAGTAGTGCATGTGTGATTTATCTTGACATAAAAAGGTTTAATCATTTCAAAAAATCTTTGATAAATACTAATTTGAGGATAAGAATTTTGAAATTTATGAAAAAATTGGGTTTGAGTTGTATCCAAAAAATGCTTTGGATGTGGCTCACGGTTTTGACTATCGATTCTCCTTCTTACGACATCC
>VDFB02224746.1:0-24511 GCA_007258455.2 Sequoia sempervirens
TGGGGGGTTTGCCTCAGTCAAACCCCTAGTTTGGTGGTTAAACCTTGATAGAAACAATGAAACTTGAATGTGAATGTGAACATAAACCCTAACCTTAAGTGTGTCTAAGACTAGGAAATCTGAAATGCAATGAAACCCTATTCTAATGTGCTAGAATGAGATGCATGAATGAAACATGAATATGAATAACTCACTTTGAGAGATCTCTAATCACCCAAATGATCCCTAATGATTCTTTTACCTTCCTTAGGCTAAAAGTAGAGTGAAAATGGAGGATGGAATCACTTAGGAGACAAGTCATTAGGCTTGGATTGATGGCTACTTGCATCTCCCCAACCTAGAATCCATCATGATTCACCATAGACAACCATGATAAACCCTTGACAATGCTAGATCTTGAGTGAAAGTGAGCTTGAAGACCTACAAAAACACTCTAATGCTACTCCAAGAATTCAAATTTACTTGCATTTGAAACTTGAATGCTCTTATTAAAGAATGCTTGAAGACTCTTGAATGCTTGGATATTGAAATTGCTCTTGAAATGCTTACTTAGAATCTTGCTTATATAAAAATTTACATCTAATTTATTATTATTTAGATCTCAAAAGCTGACATCAACCAAAAATTTGATTTAAAAAGTTGATTTTACCACTCAAACTCTAAAAAATACCCAAATGGGACTTATACACCACATTTGGCGTATAGGTCCTACCTAGGGGGACTCATACGCCAAAGGTGGTGTATGAGTCCCACCCTAGATTTTTGGGGTTGGTTAATATTTTAAGTGTTTTTGATGATTTTTTCAGGTTTTTAGTTGCAACAAGCCTTGAGATCTGAAATAATGGGTCTTAGGGGCCTATTAATGGTGAATTAAAGGGTATTTAATGCAAGGGTACCAAAATAGGTCCAAATTAGGAAAGGGATTGTACTATCCCCAAGAAGGGAGTACAATTTCTGTTTCAACATTTAGCCCCCACTCAAGCCCCATATGACTCTACGTGCATATGCAAGCTAAAGTAATATGATCAGTACACTTTATTTCATAAAAGGATACTCATATGGATTTATTCATAACATGGGAGAATGAAGCCCCTACTATATCTATCTGCAAAACCATAATGTTAGGAACCAAATCCTTCAACACAAATTTTTTAGTTGTCCAAAATTCCTCCTATCTAACTTCTTCTAGAAATCAAATTCGAGGGTAGATGTATGCCCCCCTTGATTCCACTTTCTTTTCAGAGGTGGAATCAAGGTAGCAGTCTAACCACATCAAATAAGGTAAGTCCTATCATAGGGTATTTCCAAGTACCATACCACATAATGATAAACATTTGATGAGGATGAGAGTGGAATCACAATTCCAATGCAACAAACAGTGTCAAAAATGGAGCTCTCGAGCTCTCGTTATGCTAATTTGAATGAAAGGCACTTTTAACCCTAATATAGTAAAAACCCTAATTTTTAGCATGTATAAGAGTAAAAAGTGAAGTAATTTCTAATTATTTTGTCTTTTACTTTCTTGTAGCTTGAATTTGGTGGAGAGTGACTAAAGATGCCGAGACGATGAGAGTGCAAGCCCCAGAGACTAGATGTTCTATGAGAGAAGGTAGCTTGCGGCGAGCTACAGTATCAGGTGAGTTGATTTTTCTACCTTAGCTTTGTCCTTACACCTTTATTTTATTTTTTGTATGCATTTCTAGATTGATTTAGGACCCTAGAAGAAAATTTTTCAAAGCATCCCTTTTTTCACAAAGTGTCCCCTTTTTTCACAAAGCGTCCCTTTTTTTCACAAAGTGTCCCCTTTTTTTTGCAAAGTGTCCCTTTTTGTCGCAAAGTGTCCCGTTTTGTCGCGAAGTGTCCCACTTTTTTGCAAAGTGTCCTATTTCTTCATGAAGTGTTGCAAAATGGAAATAATGTGTCAAGTATCTTTAGGAAAGTGCACTAGAACAACTTTATCACACTTTTTAATTGTTGATGTATAGATTTAAGAGTTTAGAATGCTTATAGGACATATTTTTACCTTTTTGTTAGATCTCACCGAGGTCACAACAACATCTCAATGACAGATAGTTATGTCACTTACAAGACTTAGCCCTGACATTTTCAATGGAGGAGATAGAGATATTACAAATGATAGGCTTGTACTGGGCATAACTCATACCCCCCATGAGGTACCATGATGCTATGGTGATGGACTTGGTAGAGTGGTGGGATGCAGATATATGCACGTTTCCTTGCCTGATAGGTGAGATGATGATCACTTTAGCGAACATCCATCACATTCTCTGAGTTCTGATTTAGGGCGAGAGGGTACATTTTTTAGGGGATCAATCATTTCATGAGATGAAATACAATATACAATACTATCTTGGAGGTCCAATTCATGATGACATCATGGGGCCATGGATAGAGGTATCATGGCTGCTATATTTGTGAGCTCCACTTGTGGTGCAGATTATGATGTTTATTGTGGAACTAGTACTCATCCCTAATGGCTGGGGGAGCACATCTAGAGGGAGGACTAGTTCATATGATTCGATAGATGGAAGGGTAGAGGAATGCATATGCCTGAGGGCATATTATCCTTGCACACTTGTACTATGATCTAGGGAGATTTTCATTCAACATGGTCGATAGTATGGTGCACTATAAACTACTGCAAGTGTGGTTCCTGGAGTATATCACATGCACTAGGTTGATAGGGTTTCCATGTACATCATCCCTAGGATACCCTCATGCATTCAACTATCCTCTGAGGTAGTTATGGCAATATGAAGATTTACATTTTGGAGAGTTATATTTGATTGACTAGATGAGAAGGAGATCATATGGAGACCATACCAACTTATACCATAGTGGTTGGATGAGACTCATTAGTTGAAGAGATTATAGATAGATAGATTTCTGATAGGTAGACATGATTATGTAGTGTGACCCTTCTACTATGATTGTGTCATGCGATAGTTTGGAAAGGTACAGGTGCCACCCATGGCACAACCCTTATTTAGGAGATTAGTACGGAGTTCCCAGAGGCCTAGCGACACTAGCATATTCACCACTGATGATGTTGTCTATAGTGACTCCAATTACAAGGATCATGATATGCCCCCAGTCTTCGACATTGATGATGTTGGTACCATAGATGCGTACAAGGAGTATAGGGAAGTAGCATGACCAACTCTTGTATTTTTTATGGATGAGTTGATAGGATATGCATGGCCACTCTTGGATCAGAGAGAGGAGGAGGAGGATAGAGCTAAGGATACATGGGTCAGGCTTGTAGACTTATTCATAGATGTGATAGATGAGGATTATGAGAAGGCTATAGATCCTAATTCTGATGGCTAGGGGGAGGATGAGGAGGAGGAGCAGTTGATGAATGAGAGGGATGATACAATAGATGAGGATCTAGTGGGTCATGAGTGAAGAGATCCAACTCCCTCTCATGTGACTAGATCATAGTCAGCAACTACAACACTTACCAGTACCTACAGCCATGGAGAGGCTAGCACATCCTCCATGCCTCCTACAAACGATGAGGTTGTATTTTCAAAGCCAACCAAAGAGCCAGGTGATGATATTTTATTTACTACTATGCTTTATTCTTAAGTTCATGCTTTATGATTTAATTTTATGTTGATATATATTATGATGTGTACTAATTTTATTTATGATTTCTATCTTGCAGGGGTTGTGAGAGACCTGCATGATTTCTATTGCCAAGTTATTGTAGAGATAGTAACTTTGTTAGTCTACAAGGATGCTACTAATACAGATTATGTGCCCCCACCTATTTTGGAGCAATACCTAGAGATGTTCAAGTCATATGTCAGACTGAGGGTAGCATATGAGAGTTTTAGGAGGTATGCCCACTAAGTGGAGGTTTCCTATGAGGAGGTTTGATCATCTCGAGCTCCCGCAGAGGTCGAGAGACTCCAGGAAGAGGTAGCCAGGCTATAGGCAGAGAGAGATCGCCTTGTGGAGGATCACTGGGAGGCTCTTGGATGAGGACATGGTCAGTCGTATTCTTTGGATGTACTTTCCAGCTCATGATCATGATCACATACCACCGTCTCTTGATGGACTATCTTTAGATAGATGTGAGCACCAGATCCCAAGGGATCCAGTAGTCACATACCATAGTAGCATTGTATATATTGATGACATGTACTCAAAACTTTGATGTATATATATATATGATCATTTGATGTTGTGTTATTTATGTTTATGTGTTTAATGTTAAATGGAAATGTGATTGATCAAATAATCTTTGTAATACTATTTAATAAATGTCTCCATGATTTAACATGTTTATGCAATCTAATTAAAACTTATTCTAGTTTCTCTTAGATGCAACATTGTGATTAAGTATTTTATGCTAAATTAAATGCACCTGAATCATATAAGGATATAATATAACATAACACACAAGATGAACTTGAATAGCATGAAACCTATTGTAATCATTAATTTAAATAATAACTTTAGTATCCAAGACACACAAATAATTGTTTGTCAAGAATGAAGAAATGTGAGAGCACATAGATTGTCATCTCCTAACTCTAACATCACTACTTTATAATTCACACTATTCAAGAAGATTAGACATAATAGCAGCACAAGTGTGTAGCATTAATAGGTTATTTAAGGGGTGTACCATCCATTTCTATTAATGTGTATCCGCTAGACCCATAATTTGTATTAATTATATAAGGTCCTCACCAATTAGGGCTGAAATTTCCTTTTTCAATTAGGTCAACATTGACATTACATTGATTTTTTCATAACACTAGATCACCTTTATTGAATACGTGCAAGATGACATGGTCATTGTAGCTATGTTGCTTTCTCCTAGAGTAAGCCTGGAGGTGCTCAAGAGAATTAATTCGTTGTTCATCAAAAATTTTGAGTTGATGTAATCGTTACTCTTTATAAGCATTATCATCAATAAGTCCTTGAAGAGTGATTATTAATGTAGGAATCTCTAACTCCAAGGGAATTATTGCCTCAGTACCATATATGAGGTTATAATGTGTAGTTCCCATGGATAATCTAACATTTGTGCGATAGGTTCATAGTGCATATGTTAACTACATGTGCCAATCCTTATTATGTTTGTTAACAATTTTCTTTAAGATTTGTTTGAGGGTTCTATTAGTTGATTTGGCTTGACCATTAGATTACGGATAGTAGGGTGTTGAAAAGCGATTTTGTATGTTAATTTTTTCTAAGAACTTCTTCATGTCATTGTTCTTGAATGGTGTCCTACTGTAGTAAACTAATGTGGAAGGAAGTCCGAAGCGAGCAATAATGTGTTCCAATATGAAATGACATATCACATCAGTTGTTCTTGAATGAAGGTGAATTGCTTCTACCCACTTCATGAAGTAATCTGTGATGGTGATTATGAATGTATGTCTGACGGAGGAAGGTGGTGATATTTTTCCAATTAGATCCAAACCCCAAACTGCAAAGGGAAAAATAGGAACTTGAGCTCAAAATTTAGAGGCAAGAGCATGAATTAAATTGATATGTTGTAGACATTTGTGAAATTTTTTAATGTATGCAAAGAAATATTGTTCCATATGTTTCCAATAGTATCCTATGTGGGTTAGTTTTTGGACTAATGTTCTTCCTCCAAAGTGACCACCACAAGCACTTGCATGAGCTTGTTCAAGTGCTATGGGGACTTAAAATTGTTTAAAGCATCTAAGAGACCATCAAACAACCTTTGATACAACACATCAATGAGAATTATATACTTAGGTGCAAGTTTTTGAAGGCAGGCTTGGTTGTTCTCGGTTGTCGGCTTAGGACATGTACCATCTTTCAAATAATTAAATATCAGATCATACCATTCACTCAAGTCTTCTATGGTTGTTTATAATACTTCTACTTTATCCTCGATTTATGGTTTCATAACTATATGCACGATGAATGTGAAGTATTTTGAAGGATCTTGAGGAGATATAAAGAGGAAGTTGTGTAATGCCCGTCTTAATAACCTAAGAATGTTGCAATGGTAGTGTATAATGGTGTAATAATTTTTTTAAATTTAATTATTAAGTTAATTAGTTGCATACATTCATTAAGCTATGCGACGTTACACTACTTTGAGTTTTCCATAAGTGACTTAAGTATTTCGCATTGCACATATTAATTAACATTAACATAAACATCAAAGATAAACATTGCATTACATTGGATTCCATTCAAGATAGTATATGATACAAATTTGTTTCATACATTGCATTTGATAATATATACAATTCTCATCCATCTGATGAGGTAGTTCAATAATGATTACAATTACAAGAGTTCACCTCACAACATTTGAGGGAAGTTTTAAAATACAAATTTACAAAATTACAATGAAGAAGTATTCATAGGTTCCAAATGCGAGCTCTCCATCCATGAAGCTCTCGATGCCATGATCACAAAACTGGGGACCCAACGGAGTAAGGTGCATGTTCCACCCAACCATGTGGTACCCGTAGGTCCACCCCCCATGCTAGGAGATAGTAATAAGGTTACCTAGACCTAATCTACTAACCCTAGACACTAGTACATAACAAACTATTGGTTACATTGCTTCCAGATTTTGACAATTGAATGTTTAACAAGTACAAGGTTAACTATTACTCTAGGTGGAGTGTCATCACAACAATGCAAAGGTTACCCTGGTGTTTCTTCCTAGGTTTCGGCCCCCAATCCTTGGGTTACCCTGGTAACCTCTTACGAAACCCGGCCCCAATTGCATACTATTATGGAATCGAATGTCTTTTAAAGGAACAAGACACCGATTTTCCATTCCAGGCCTTCTCATCTTATACTCATGACTGAAGTAGCTCAAGAGTCATAAGAGAGGAAAAGTATCTTGTTAAAAATTTTTAATCTAACTACTGTGTTCTTTAATTATCACTGACTTACTTAACTATTTGTAAGTTACCCTGACACCACTTTGTGTGTCGGCCCTTATAAATAGCCACTCCCCTAAACATAACAAAGGTATTCTAGGTTCACTATCTAGGGTAGACAAGTGCACAATACAACATATAATGCCAAATAAACCACAATAAATGTCACAATTTCATTCACAAATAACTAGTGCACTACCCTAGTTGTTCATACATATGATACCACGGTAAAGTTTTATTTCTCAAGAAATGCCTACATCTGGAAGACTTAATAACACATAAAAATAATCCCCATTTGCCCAATACAAAAATTTAAGCTATTTAAAAACAAATGCACGTCTACCATTTGGATATACTAAATCCATTTGACAATAATTTGAAGTATAAAATCAATCAATCAACTAATTTTGTAATCTATATTTTTTTAAAATTTTCTCAAATTCACAATATGTCATATTCTATAATTTTCTCAATCTTGATTTTCTCATGCATTATAACTTAAAAACATTACAAATCATTTTTCCTTACTTAATAAATATAATTATAAACATATAATTATATTTATTAATTTTTACAAAAATAAATATATACTTAAGTCAAAAATTCATATACATATATACATATATATATATATATATTTATATATTTATATATATATATATATACATACATACATATATATATATACATTCCAAAATAATATAAATCCATTTAAATATTAATTTCAAAATTTCAAATAAACTATATTAAACTCTAAAAAAAATTATAAATTTATTCATAGACTTAAAAACCAAAATAATCCAAATTTTTTTAAGAGTTTATTTTTTTTGAAAGGAAACCCTTAATACGTTGGCCGATGGCTGCAATAGCCAAACCCCCATTGGGGCACGGCTGTGCAGGCCGCACCGGCACTGCCGGCGAAGGCAGTACTGAGCACTGCCCTCACAGCCGGCTCCCTTTGGGGTCGGCCGTGGGGGTAGCACCCCCACTACAGTGGCCATGCCATTATATTGTTCAAAATAAACTACCTAATCTCTGCGTATTATTGTATATTTCAATGGAATTTCAATTCTGATTCTTTAAACAAAAGAAAAATTTTGAATACACAGATTTTTGTGCGCCTTCAAAACTAAAAATCCGCGTACGGATTTCAAAATTTTAACAATTTAATATCATAAATTTTTCATATGAAATGTATATATATATATATACATATATATATATACATATATATATATATATAGATTTTTAACAGTAAATAAAACATTGTGAAAATGAGATTACTTTCTACAGAAAACAAATTTATCTAATTTAAACAAGTATTCCACAAAGAATTATCCACTGGAAAGTAACACAGCAGATCCACAAATAAAAATACCCAAATTCATTTCATTTCAACAAATATCCATATCAAACCCTTGATAGGTAATTTCATTTGAAACTTTACAAGATCTTTCCTATTTGTTTTGAAAAGTTTCTCTACTGTTTAATAAAATTTTAACAAGATTCCCGAGAGATTACAGGAAATACAAAATAAATCTTTTCTCTAACTTTTAAAGAAAAGAAACAAACAAACAAGAAGAATACCTGAATTAAGATAATTGCCTGTAAGAGAATTCCTTTTGCCTGTAGCGCGTAGAAATCCCAAAATCTTCCTCAAAAGAAAATCTTCAAATCCAAGAGAGCTTAGCCAACCACCAAGAATCCTCCAAAGGATCTTCCACAAATATACAACAGATACAGAGAGATCACAAATTTCTAAGAAAGAATGATTTTTACACAGCAAGCGAATTTTTTTTTTTTTTTTGCAAAAGCCCTGATAATTTCCCCGTGAGGAAATTGAATAACCTCTGTGTTTTCCCGAGATCCAAAATATCCTCCGTAACAAATTTTCCCAAACAATATTCAATTAAAGCACTCACACACATGTCGAGAAGATGCAAAAATATCTCAACCACTTCTCAGATAACTTTTCCAATTTCAAATTACATGCAAATAATTTATTTAATTTTAAATTTAAAAACTCAATTTTCAATTGCATGCATTTTATTTTTATTTATTTTCTAATTTTCAAATACAATATAATTTACACACTTAATAATTTAATTTAATTAATTAATTTATCTAATTAAATTAGTTTAATCTTTTAAGATCAACCATTTAACCAAATAAGCTAATTAATGAATTAAATTATCAAGCAAGTAATTTCTTCCACATTTAAACATTAATTTAAATAACAATAATTTAAAATATTATATACTATTATTTAAAATTAACCAAATTTACCTTTCAAGCAATTTATCCAAACAGAAAATGATAGACAATCCTATGACTCTGAACTAAACAGATGATGTACTAAGACTGGGATTAAAGATTAGACTAGGGTGAACCATACTACTATCTCCCGATCAAGGTATCCATTGAGTCTTGACATTCGGACCTAAAGTGCCCAGTGGAGTCGTGTTATGTACACGCAAATTCCCCCAGCCAAGCAATAACATGCATATATATATATAAATAAAGCATTAAATAGAGCACAAGATGCGGAGAAAATCACGGATATCATAGGGCACTCGCAAGCGAGTGATGCGATTCCGTTCTCCACACCAATACACGTCACATCATGACGAAATAAATAGTTGTTAGTCCATCATAAACATGTACATAGCAATATACAACTGAAAGTAAACATCTACGCTATATCAAATCATATCTGAAAACAATAATCACCAAACAATGTATCATCATGTCACAGAATAAATCCACTATCGCTCAAAACCAGCGATCAAAATATCCAAACAAAATATCATAGTCTAACAATGTGAAAACATAACAGAAAATATAAGCATAAATGGAGGGGTACTACAAGTTGCACTTGCCATTGCATCCAGCATCCGATATCCTTTGAAGGATGTTGTCAATGTAAATAATTCAAACTTCTCTAACAAATTCATTGCAAGATCCTTGTATTTTGATAATTTATCATGCTTTCTTGCTATGTTCCATTTATTTGTTTAATAACCAATTGTGAATCACCAAATATCTTAATGTCTCTAGCACCCATAATTAAAGTAGCATGCAACCTAACGAGCAATGCTTCATACTCGACAGTGTTGTTCATACATAGGAAATTTAAGCAATATGATAAGGGAGTAGGCTCTCCCACAGGCGGTATTATTATAACCCTCACACCAGAGCAAATTCTACACTTAGATCCATCAAAATATAATTGTCATGTATTAGTTTCAATTGTTAACACATTATTGCTAGGGAATGAATCATTATGAGGCAACGCCAAAGGAGAAGGAGCATCAGCTAGTTGGTCGATCAAGGCTTGGCCTTTAATTGCTTTTTGTGAAAAAAAATTAAGGTCAAACTCAGTTAACAACATCACCCACTTAGCTAAGCGTCTTAATAAATTTGTTTTAGTGAAAAGATGTCTTAAAGGATCAAATTTTGTTATCACATGTATTTTGGCATTTAGTAAGTGTAAGATAGAAAATTGTCACCAATAAGGTTTAAGGACCTAGGGTAACAAACTTTCTATACTTTACATTCAAGGAAGGCCCTAGAGATCTCAATCAAATGATGATAATAGGAGAAAGAGATCTACTAACGGATTGTCCTAGGTTATGTTTAGAGATTAATGAGGGGTTCACCACCAAACTAGGGCTTGGAAAAATGTATGAAATGCAAGATCTAATGATTAAACTTAATGATGCATACAACCTCACTAAATGAACTATAAATGAAAATAAATAAATAAAACAAACTAGAAAAGCATAGAGGAGCACCTAGAAACTTGAGAGAGATTGAATGGAAGCTTGAAATTTTGAATAACCTAAAATTTAGGCCTATTGGGACTCATTCGCCAATTTGGGTGAATTAGTCCTTGATCAGGGTTTCTATGCAAAAACAAAAATCTCAAAAATGGGTATTTGAATATGCAAAAATCCCCTAAAAACACTTGTAGTGGGACTCATTCACCACTTCTGGGGGATTAGTCCCATTTTTTCACGAAGTGTCCCAAGAGCAGAATCTTGAACTGAAACCTTGCAAGCTTCTAAAGATGGATCAAATAAGCACTTTTCCACTAATTTCTTGCAAATGGATTGTTAATGAATAGGGGTTTTCCTTGGTCAAACCCCTTTTAGGTAATTAAACCAAATGATGAAATAATGAAAGATGAGCATGAAACATGCAACATAGGACATGAAACATGAGTAATGATACCTTGAATGATGTCTTGTAATACAAATCAACAATCTAGCATGAAATGGCCATGAAGGATCTAGATCCTGAGATAAGTGTAGAACAATGTTTGACCTTGGATCTTGAATGCAACATCACAAAACTAGATCAATAATATGCTTGATTCATTATAATCTTGACATGATAATGGATATTGAATTGCTGCAACAAATGATGAAGAATCTGCCCTTGAATGCCTTAAAAATGATCTTGAATACTCTCTAGATTATCTTGTCAATGGAATGCTTAACTCTTGAATGCTTGACTTGATAACATGTAGACTTAATGAAATAATGATTTGAAAGCTCATTTATATAGGAAATAAATCTTATATCTGATGTATTAGATCCCAAAGACCAACACACATAAAATTTGAACTTAAAGCACAATTTTTCTTGATCAAAACCTTGAAAATAGGCCAAATGGGACTCATTCACCAAGCTGGGAAAATGGGTCCCACTTGGATGGGACTCATTCGTCCAAAGTGGTGAATGGGTCCCACAAGGCCTATTTTGATTGCTAAAGTGTCGGGGAGTGTGTAAACTAAGCTTATTTGTTGATCTTGTCGGGGTTTTGATTAAAATATGTGTTTGGATGCACAATATAGGGTCTTAGGGGCCTATTAATGATAATATTAAGGCCATAAATACAAGAGGGCCCAAAATTCAATATGAAAGTGTAAATAAATACATTTTACAACATTAAATTAAGGAAAAATAGGTCTATTTAGCTAAGAAGGGCCCAAAATCCCATGTGAATGTGTACAACACATTGCAAAATTAGATTAGGTGCATTTAATTTATAAGCCTCCTAAATTTAACATGAAGGTGTCAATAAATACACTTTACAACACTAAATTAGGGAAAATTTAAGTTTATTTAGCTTTAAAAAAGGGCCCAAGACCTAATGTGGCCGTGTAAAACACATCACAACATTAGATCAAGGTGATATCAAGTCCAATTTATCATTAATTATTCCCAAATTAAGAAAGGAAAAGGGGGACTCTTTTCTGTCATTATAGTAAGTAATGTTTCAGTTTACTTGTAGTGAATACAAGAGCCAAACATTGTTTTTTGATAATTGTGTATCATTTCTCATAATTAATCAAAGTCTGACTAATGTAATAAATAAGATTTTCTTTACTATTTTCGTCTTGTTGAGCCAACACTGCGAGAGCAGGGGCTGATGTTGACCTATAAAGGATAAATGGATTGTTTTTCATAACAAGTTGTAAGACATGTGAAGTGACAAGATAATCTTTCAGACTCTCAAAATCCTATTTACAATCCTCATTCCAATCAAATTGAATGTCTCTCTTAAGGAGATGTGTGAATGGTAACATTTGATCCGCTGAGGATGCTATGAAATTTTGGATAGCTTGAATTCTTCTTTGTAAGGTGCACAATTGAGAAATGTTTCTAGGAGGTGGCATGTTAACTATAGCATCAATTTTCTTCGTGTCCACCTCAATGTCTCTGTGAGATACGATAAAACCTAGAAGCTTTCCACTATCTACACCAAAGACACACTTTTTTGGATTTAATCTCATGTTATATTTTTGCATTCGCTCAAAGATTTTCTGAAGGACACTTACATTGTCTTTGTGAGTCAAAGTTTTGGCTAAAATATCATCAATATAATCTTGCAAAATCTTATGTATGTAATCATGAAATATCAATGTCATAGCTCATTGATATGTTGTGCCCACATTCTTCAATCCAAAAGGCATCATTACTCAACAAAATGTTCCCTAAGCTATTGTATATGTTGTTTTATATTGGTCTTGAGGGTTAATAAAGATTTGATTATATCCCAAAATCCATCCATGAATGACAACAAAGCATGTCCCATAGTCGAATCTACAATCATGTCAATATTAGGAAGGGAAAAGTCATATTTTATAGATGCTTTATTTAGATCACAAAATTCCATACACATCCTAATATGATTCTCCTATTTTGCGATTGTGACAATGTTTGAGATCCAAGGAGAATAATCTATAGGTCTTATAAAACCAACTTCAAGGAGCTTTTCAATCTTGTCCTTAACTAATAAGTCTATCTTAGGGTTCATCTTTCAAATATTTTGTCTAACAGACTTAGCATTTTCAGCGAGGAAAATATTGTGTGTTACAATCTTAAGGTCAATTCTTGGCATATCCAAATAATTCCAAGAAAAAAGTTTGGGAAAGTAATGGAGTAAAGTTGCATGGTCATCGTGTTCATCATCAAGGCACTTTCCTATCTTAATCACTTTTTCCTCATTGTTAGTATCCATTGGTATATCCATGGTATCTCTGAAATGAAGCACATTTTGTTTCAGAAATTCAGGGTTGTATTCTTCTTTGTTCATTTCAATCTCACTACTTTCCTCTTCTCTGCCTTTTTGCTTGGTACTAATCATAACACATGTAACCCATTTCTTTTTAGGAGTAAATGGTTTGTCATGAACTCCTAGCATTTCTTTCAAGGCTTCAACATCTTCGAAAAACTCCAATGATGCTTCACAAGTTATATCAATGAATTCTAGATGCTTCAAGGTGAGAGTTTTTTAGGATTACACATGATGGTGTTGATGTTTAATGAGGGTATTTTCATTGCTTGTGCAATCTTAGAAGGGAAATGTCCCAAACCACTTTTTTTTTCTTGCGTACTAAGTTCTATAGGAACATGAATGCCTTGTTCATTCTTCTTGCATCCTTTTCCACTATAACAAAGTTATTTCATATACTCGTAGCCTTTTCCATAAAGTCTTTCCATTTCTTTAAGGTTTGGTGGGTGTTGATAATCTATCTAATCAAAGAATGTTGGATAGCTTGTGCCTTCTTCTAGAGTAGATGAGGTAGATGCTTGTGAGTGTTCTCCTAAATTCTGTGTTGGTTGTTTTTTCTTTTTATCTTCTTTACTTGTGATTATGTATTCTCCCATAAATGAGGGTGTGAACTCTAAGGAACCCCAATCATCATCTAGTAACTTCGACACTGTTTCCATCTCATGTCTGTCTTCTTTCCTAGGTTCTATTTTTTATGTTGGAATTAATGTGTTTAGAGGACTTGTCATTCCTATTTCAACTTGTAAGCAACTTTCAGGCTCAACATCTATTTCAACCTGGTATACCTCAAGTGTTGTTATAGACATACTTCATGATATGATGAAGAGTCGAAGGCATCATATGCATCTCATGAATCCAAGGTCTTCCTGAAAGAATATTGTATGAAAGATCATGAGGCATAACATGAATAGTAGTTTGTATGGTAGCATTTCCAACCATAATAGGTAAAGTAATCACAATGAGCAGTTGCTTTCCTACATTGTCAAACCCTTGAATTGATAAGGAATCAGGTTCAATTTTTTATTTATCCGCACCAAGTCTATCTAGAAGATTCACACTGCACAAATTAAGGGAAGAGCCATTATCGACCAGGGCTCTTTTTATTCCTATTCTATTGAACCTAGCTATTATCATGAAGGCATTATGTTTCTTTCTCAATTCCAAAGGAGGTAGCTCATGTTGATGAAAGGTGATGTCTACATTAATTATATTCATTCCTTGTATTAGAGTTGCTACATTGTTCGCTTTTGTACCAGGGGGACCACTATTTGTTGTAAGGATGTTTGACACATAGTGTGATAATTAGGTGAATTTTGAATTAGGTCCCATAGAGAGATATTTGTAGGAGTATTCTTAATTTGTTCAACAAGATCATACTCCTTCCCACTATGCGAAGGAAAACGGGGGGCACTAGGCAAGATAGGATTAAGCAAAGGTAAAGGTGTTGTAGTTGGTTGTTTTGGTTGTGGATTGTTTCTAGTGTTATATGTATGGGCAATGGTATTATGACTTGATTGCTGCAAAACATTGTTCTTAGGTGGTTCAAGAGTGTAAATAGGTTTTTTTTGAGTTTGAGGTTTGTGTGAAGGTGGGTAAAGGATAAGTTGAGGTTAAATCACATTAACGTCTCTTGGTTTTGGTTTGTCATGACAAGCCTTAGTGGATGAACTTTGTGAGATGAAATCCTCAAGGGCTTCATATAACATGTCAAAGTCATCACAACTAAAAGGCTTGAGGGTTAGGTTAAGTTGGAAAAAGGGATTTGACATAGTCAAATAACTATACTTTCTCCAAGTGGTTTATGTATTTGTAGGTGTTTTTTGGTTTTGTTTTCTAATGAATTCCAAATGTAATATAATCTAATTGAACTATGAACTAATGCTGAAAATGAAAAGTACAAGAATCTAGTTCTATCCACAATTTCAATGAATGTAAACTATGCTAATTCTAATGATTTGAATGCAACCGAAAGTATGCAAAATGAAACAAAAAGTTATCAACAACAAACAGAAGCTGAAAAAAAAGGAATTTAATTCTATAAAATGTAGTTCAAAATCTGCACTAGGACTAAATCGCCCTGATCTGTAATTAAAAGGTTTTACAAAATAATATGCATTTAGCTCGTAATTACAGATTTATCCCAATCACTAACAAAATTGCGTGGTTATGTATTTTAGCCTTTGAAATTACAAAAATTGAGTTTACTAAATTGTTTGCTTATCTTGATAATATAAACTAGTTACTTAAATGACATAATTAACAATCAAAGTATGAATTTAAACTGAAAAGAATGAGAGAATAGTGAGAATAGAGAGAATAGAGAAACACAAGAAACTTGATAATGAAGTTCACTCATTTGTTCCAACTACGTCTCCGAGTTTGCTTCTCAATGAGGAATCGCTTTATTAATGACACCAAGCTTATTCGCCTTATTACATCATCCAAGCCTCAAAACCTGCATTGCAAAGTCTCTCTCAATCTCCTACCAACCTCTTCAAAATTCTTTCCCAATATGCCTAATTTCCTCATGATGAATGCATTGTCTATACAAGCCAAAAAATCCCCCTTATATACACTTTCATTTTCTAATAAGGGGTTTAAACAATATTATTTTCAATATCCCCCCATATCTTCTAAATCAAGCCCTTAAATAAAAATCTCTTTTAAAAATGGGCTTCACTATTTTCACCCTAAGGCTTCGCTTAATTTTCTCTCCAACCAGGTCAAGCTTATATTGTTACATTGTTTAAATTTGTAACAAAATTGAAATTGTTTGATTCATTTACCATATAGCACTTATGGCGCATTGGTGTTAGTTTAAAATGGGAGGTTTAAGGTGGCTGGTTCAAAGCCCCACCCCTCCTTTTTCAGCCTTATCATCAGACATGATGATAACAAAAGATATGCTCCTTGAGATTGTTTCAAATTTTACACGTAGCGCATTTGATGGATGGTTTTGCTAGCAAATGGGTGGTCAGGGGTTCAAAACCACCAACCACCTTTACGATATCCTTAAGCCTACTATATTCTTCAAATAGAAAATGGCGCCTATCATATCCCGAAGTTGTCAGATGGTGTACTAGTTGAGCAGATATTTCGCAAGACAAAGTTTGGGGGTTCGACCCCCAATTGAATATTTTTACAAATAGTTTCATATGATGCCCATCGAAGGTTGAAAAGGGATGCCATGTGGCACCCAATGATTGGGTCATGTGGCCCCATTCCATTTTCTACTTAATTTCCACATGTCAAAATATGGTTGGTCCACATCATCACCTGCTAGTGCCACATGTCAACCCATGACTGGTCCATATAATCCACCTTCCTTGTCACCATACCATGTCAGCATGGTAATGTCATGATAACATCATCAAGGGTACTGTTTTGGTCAACCTTTTCCTATGAACTTTAACCGAGCGTATCTTTTGTGTACGAGCTCCATTTGATGTGAAACAAGCAACGTCGAAATCATCTCGACAAGCCCTTCATTTTGATGCCATTTTTTTGACCAATTTCAAAATGATAAGTTTTTGTCTTTGCAGCTTGCCTCTAGAACCCTGTTTGACCCAAATTTGACTGGGCGTAACTCTCGTGTATGATATCCTTTTGACATGATTCAAGTTGCATCAGGATCATGTTGGTGAGCTCTATGCGATGGAGATGGTTCTATCAAATTTTGAGACTTTTATTTTTTTGGTCTTCTGGATCCTCCTAGATTATTCCTCCCAATTGAGAAGCTTTTGGACCACCAAATTTTTTCTTTTACATAGAACTTAAGTGAGGGAATTGTCACATCAATTGCCTAGTATCATCTATCTACCCTACCAAAATTCTAATCATCTGACCCATCACAAATAAGATGAAGAATGAGATAGCATAGCTGATACAATCAATTAGATACCCATCAATATTCATTAGCACATCTACTAGCCACATAGAACTAACTAGTAGAATGACAAGCCACAACATTGAGTAAATTAATGTGAAGGAAAAATTATCAGCATGTTGGGACTCCTGAACATGAACATCATTAGAAAATGAGTCATTCAAACCCTCTTTTACCACCTGAGGCTAAAGGCTTAATTGTGCTTGCAACTGATCCTCACACTGTGTTGTCTGTGACACCCCATCAAGATTAGAAATTGTTTCATCTTCATCTCTAATATCACTAGCTATTACAAACATAAGAGTTAATGTCTTTCTTGCATTTACAACCATTTTCAAATGCCCTGTGTTTACCATAGATCTATCACTCTTCATGTGATGGTTTTTCACAATGAATTCAATTCCATCTTTAAACAAATGATACCTATTATGTTCCTTGTAGAATATGGCCTTCCTATCATACAAATAAGGACTTCCTAAAACCATCCCATAGATGTCAAGTGGAATTACATCTAACTCTACCTCATCTACAAACTTGGAAGTGATTGCAAATCAGAGTTTACATTGCCTTGAAACATGTAACTGAGCATTATCATGCACCCAACCCAATGGATATGGTTTTGGATGAGGTATTGTTTTTAATCTCAATTGCTTAACAACTTGTTCAGAGATTAAGTTCACTTGTGATCCACTATCTATGAGTGTATCAATTTTACTCTGTTTTACAATAGTCCTTAAATGAAACAATTCATTCCTTTTACTTTCAACTGGGATCTCATTATTCTTTATAGAAGAAGCATGGGAACTAGTACTAGCAATAGGAACGATACCTTTTATACCTACAACTGTTATCTTGGGTTCATCATCATAATATGATTTGAGGTCCTGCACGATAGCTGTAGTCTTTTGCTTACCCTTTCGATCCTTTAACCACTTCAGTTTTGGATTAGGATGCAATTTCCAACACTTTGCATCTTCGTGCCCTTTCTTTTTGTAGTGTGAGAAAAAAGGATTTTCCTCCTCTTTCTTCACAGAAGTTGTCTGTTGCATTTCCTTCTTCCCTTTCTTGCTTTCTTTATGCTTACCGAATTCCATTAAGAAACTATTCTTCGTGCTTGTTTCAAGATGAGTGGATTGCACACTAACATTTTCAAGGTTAGTTGGATTGAACATAAGTATTGTATGCCTCAATTTTTCATGTAATCCACCTATATACTTCAACAAAGTTTCTTGCGTGTATAAGGGAATGCCCAAAATTAAAGCTTTTTTCCTAAACTCCTATTATATTCCTGTACACTTTTTCCTTTCTCTTGCCTTAATGATTTCCAATTCATTATTGCTTTTTGCATGTGACCTAATGGATTAAACTATTTTTTAAGTGCAATTGTAAACTCAAACCAAGAAGAAATAATTTTACCATATTGGCTTAGATCCTCTTGAGTTTTTCTCTCTCACCAGATTAAGGTTGTGCTTCCCAGGAAAAGAGTGGCTAATTGGATCTTTGAAGTATCATCAGTAAACTTCTAAATCTTGCAATAAACTTCAATCTATTTTATCCAATTATCAAGTTTCTTTGCATCCAGTTCTCCATTATAAGTTGGTAGTTCAAATTTAACATCAAGCTTTATCAAAGGAGCATTAGATTTAGGTTGCACATGTTTCTTTTTTGACGATGAAGTAGACTTAGTAGATGAAGAAGATGAAGAAGATGAAGTAGGTGAAGAAGGTGAAGAAGGTGAAGATGGAGGTTTAGGAGGGTCATGACCACCTTCTACTCCTTTACCTTTGTCATCTTTTGAAGAGGATTCACCTTTCTCTTTCTTTTTCTTTTTCTTGTACATCTCTTCCACCATCATCTTCATGTCTAGGAATGCTTCACGAAATTGTTCTTCATTCTCAAAGATTTCAGGATTGGAAGATTTTCCTTCTTCTGGTTGTTCCATGGTTTACCTTCGAGTAACTGACCTTGATCCAATCTCTGGATTAATCTCCTCAAGTGCACCTTCTCCTCTCTTTAATTTCAACCTGGTTAACATCCACTACTTCCAATTTTTCCTATTAAACTGCTCTAATACCAAACTTGATCTATAATTAAAAGGTTTTACAAAATAATATGCATTTAGCTCCTAATCATAGATTTATCCCAATCACAAACATAATTGCATGGTTATGTATTTTACCCTTTGAAATTACAAAAATTGAGTTTACTTAATTCTCTGCTTATCTTGATAACATAAACTAGTTACTTAAATGATGTAATTAACAATCAAAGTAGGAATTTAAATTGAAAAGAATGAGAGAGAATAGCAAGAATAGAGAGAATAGAGAGACACAAGAAACTTGATAACAGAGTTCACTCATTTATTTAGGCTACATCTTCGAGTCTGCTTCTCAATGAGGAACCATTTTATTAATGACGCCAAGCTTATTCACCTTATTACATCATCCAAGCCTCAAAATCTGCATTATGAAGTCTTTCACGGTCTCATGCCAACCTCTTCAAAATTCTTTCCCAATATGCATAGTTTCTCCACCATGAATGCATTGTCTATACAAGCCAGAAACTCTCCCTTATATACACTTTCATTTTCTAATAAGGGGTTTAAAAAATATTATTTTCAATATCCCTCCATATCTCTTAAATCAAGCCCTTAAATAAAAATCTTTTTTTTAAAAACGGGCCTCACTATTTTCATCCTAAGGCTTCCCTTAATTTTCTCTCCAACTGCATCAAGCTTGTATTGTTACATTGTTTAAATTTGTAACAAAATTGAAATTGTTTGATTCATTTGTCATATAGCACTTATGGTGCAATGGTGTTAGTTTAAAATGGTAGGTTTAAGGTGGCGGGTTCAAATCTCGACCCCTCCTTTTTCAGCCTTATCATCAGACATGATAATAACAAAAGATATGCTCCTTGAGATTGTTGCAAAGTTTATGCATAGTGCATTTGATAGACAATTTTGCTAACAAATGGGTGGTCAGAGGCTCAAAATTGCCAACCACCATTATGATATCCTTAAGCCTTCTTTATTTTTCAAATAGAAAATGCCTCCTATCATATCCCAAAGTTGTTGGGTGGTGTACTGGTTGAGTAGATATTTTACAAGCCAAAGGTTGGGGGTTGGACCCCCAACTAAATTTTTTTACAAATAGCTTCATATGCTACCTACCAGAGGTCAAAAAGGGATGCCACATGGCCTCTAGTGATTGGGCCACATGGCACCATTCCATTTGCTACTTAATTTCCATGTGTCAAAATACGGTTGGTCCACATCATCACCTACTAGTGCCACATGTCAAACTATGACTGATCCATGTCATCCACCTGCCTTGTCACCATGGCACGTTAGCATGTTGATTTCATGCTGACATCATCAAGGGTGTTGTTTTGGACAACCTTTTCTTGTGAACTTTGACATGGCATATCTTTTGTGTATGAGCTCCATTTGACGTGAAACAAGTGGCATCAGAATCGTCTCGACGAGCGCTTTGTTTTGATGCCATTTTCAACCAATTCCAAAATGATCATTTTTTTTGTCTTTGTAGCCTACCTCTAGAACCCTGTTTGACCTAACTTTGACTAGGCATAACTCTCGTGTATGATCTCCTTTTGATGTGATTCAAGTTGCATCAGGATCATGTCTGTGAGCTCTATGCGATGGAGATGGTTCCGTGAAATTTTGAGATTGAATATTTTTGGTCTTCTAGATCCTCCTCGATCATGCCTAGAGGGGTGTATGAGTTCCAGTGAGGGTGTTTTTTTATAATTTTTAGTAAATTTCAAGTTATTTTTATGCTTTTTAGTTTTTATGATCTGTAACATAAATGAAAATGTATATTTCATATGATTTGAGATGCAAAAATGAAATATGCACTTTCACTAATGCAAGATTTAGAAACCCTAGATTTTCAATTGACTAATAAAAACCTTAATGCAATGTTAATGCAAGGAAAATCTAGGATGATGATGCACTCCAAATTATAATTATGATGTTCTAAATGCAGGTTCACCAAAATGAGAAAAAAAATGGATTTAATTTTGTATGGCTTAGAACATAGAGCAAACCCACTTCACAATTATCTCATTGAAGGGAAACCCTAAAGATCTCAATCTAAAGTATGAAAAGGGGAAAGATATCTTGTAATAGGGTTGTCCTAAGGTCTGATTGTAAACTAACGAGGGGTTTTCCACCAAGCTAGGGCTTGCAAAGATAAATGAAACCCAAAACCTAATAGTTAAACCTATGCAATGCAATGTTTGACAAAATGACCTAAAAAATGCATGTAAATCAAAAGAGAAAGCTGCAAGAAGATATGTGTGCACCTAAAAATATAAAGAAGACTAAATGAAGGCCTGAAATGCTAAAAATCCTAAAATTTTTGCATACTAGGACTCATACGCCAGTCTGGGCGTATCAGTCCCAGATCAGGGTTTCTAGAAAAAGGGTATTTAAAACTATAAAGATCAGGAAAAATTCTTATAGTGGGACACATATCTTGTTCTACTTTTTTGGGAATTCAAAGTTTAGATCTATGCTCCAATCTCCACTCTTTTCTTGCAAATTAATTTATGTGTCTAAATTTGTAAAATACCTGCAAAATAGAATATAGACTTGATTTTCTTATGGGGGGTTTGCCTCAATCAAACTCCTAGTTTGGTAATTAAACCTTGATAGAAGCAATGAAACTTGAATATGAATGTGAAAATAAACCCTAATCTTAAGTGTGTCTAAGACTAGTAAATCTGAAATGCAATGCAACCCTATTCTAATGTGCTAGAATGAGATGCATGAACAAAACATGAAGATGAATAACTCACTTTTAGAAATCTCTAATCATTCAAATGAGCCTTAATAATGCTTGTACCTACCTTAGGCTGAAAGTAGAGTGACAATGGAGGATGGAATCACTTAGGAAATAAGTCATTAGGCTTAGATTGATGGCTAGTTTCATCTCCCCAACCTAGAATCCATCATGATTCACCATAGAAAAATATGATCAAGCCTTGAAAATTCTAGATATTGGATGAAAGTGAGTTTGAAGACCTAAAAAAACACTCTAATGTTGCTCCAAGACTTCAAATTTACTTACTTTTGAAACTTGAATGCTCTTGTGAAAGAATCCTTGAAGACTCTTGAATGCTTGGATCTTGAAAGTACTCTTGAAATGCTTACTTAGATGAAATAATGGCTTAGAATCTTGCTTATATAGGCTTTTACACCTAATTTACCATTATTTAGATCAACCAAAAATTTGAATTAAAAAGTTGATTTTTTCACTGAAACCCTAAAAAATCCTGAAATGGGACTCATACGCCATCTCTAGCATATGGGTCCCACCTAGGGGACTCATATGCCCAAGGTGGCATATGAGTCCCACCCTAGATTTTTGGGGTGGGTTGTTAAAATTTTAAGTGTTTTTGATGACTTTGTTAAGTTTTTAGTTGAAACAAGCCTCAAGATCCAAAATAATGGGTCTTAGGGGCCTATTAATGATGAATTAAAGGGTATTTAATGCAAGGGTACCAAAATAAGTCCAAATTAAGCAAGGGATTGTACTATCCCCAAGAAGGGAGTATAATTTTTGTTGCCATAGGATGGTTTTATTAGATTCCTCAGCTTGACCGTTACCTTGAGGGTAATATGGGGTGGCGAAATGGTGATGGATGTGGATTTTCTCACACAACTCACACACATCCTAATTTTTGAAAGGATGACCATTTTTAGTAATGATGGATTGAGAGACTCATAAAAGGGTGTGTGGCGATTTGATGAGTTGCAACTATTGTTGAGTGGTTGATTGTTGATGCCTATTTATAGAAGATAAATAATGGAAGATGTTGTGAGTAAATGTGTATTCTTGTAGTATTTGAACTACTTGGCCTCATCTCAAGATTCATGTGGCCTCATTTCTTGTGAAAAATACCTCTCCCTTAGATGCAAGAAACACCAATTTTTCAGAAAACAAGGAAAATATCTCCTACAATACATAGTAAAATAGCTTAAAAATTCAATATTTATATTGCAACCTACATGCAACATGATCTCCTTTGAATGTTATTGATCTACAAAATCGCAACATTGATCACAACCTTTGAAAAAATCATGCCTTCCAATATGCATCGACAACTTCTTACCAGCAACTCAAACAAAGAAATCTCAAATGCAATAATACCAAGCCACAACTGAACCAATTTTTCTTTGGTACCATGTTAAAGCAAATATCAACTAGTTAAGCGATGGAACTTGGGTGAGCTACAAAATAATGCAATGCAAATGTAATTGATTAGAATTGTGTAAAAGCGTCAAAGAGGATTATGAGTTTGAGTCAATGTAGGAATGCTCAACTCAAGGTGGGAACAAAGTTACACCTAGTGAAAAATAAGGAATGCCACACATCCTTGAAGAGTTCAACTACCTCTTCAAGCGACAGATCGTCACATAAGATGACTTAATACATAAAGAGTAATAAATAATAAAATAATAATTATTTTACTCTAACAATGTTTTGGGTGTACATAGGTTTCTCTTCTTCAATATGATAAATGATAGAGGGATTCAATTTATTTTTTTGTTTTACTATTTTCTTATAAAATGGATTAAAAAATTTAGTTTGGAACATGCCTCCAATGCTATGGTGGGAAATTAGAATGAGAAGGGAACATATAGACAATGTAGAGTCAACATGTCATAGGGAGTGAAGTTTAATTGTGAAGAATATATAGATTAATAGGAAACTAACACTAAAAATCAAGTTATTTTAATGCAAATTTTAGTCCCACCAATGGCTTATAATACTCCCAAACCAATTATAGAGATGTGAGAAGACCATACTATGAAAGTGAAATACATGAAGTTTTGCACAAAAAAATGGAAAAATCAAGACAAATTCCATCATCAGATATAAACACATGTCCATTAGGGTTGTGTCAAATAAATGGGGAATTCCTCCCTTTAGTTTGCAGTTTCATTGCTAGGACTTAGTAGAACCAAACTAAAGGGACCACAAAAAATTTTAATAGATGAGGAATTTAAAATTATATAGTGGTATAAAGATATAGCTAATATTGACCATGTAATTCAAGTTATTTAGCTAAAATAATTTGTAGATCAAATAAATTA
>VDFB02224747.1:0-16137 GCA_007258455.2 Sequoia sempervirens
TAAAATTTTATAGATTTATGTGCCAAAATAAGGTGCATTAGGGGTCACCGAGGTCAAGTTGGCTAGTACTAAAGGTTCCCCCCTAGCAACTGAGCTCAATGAGTAGTGCAAGACTAGTTGTGGAAAATGGCATGATCTTATACTCTACAAAACTCAAATTTAAGTTAGCCTAGAAAATCAGAAGAAGTTACAATGGTGAGAAGATTGGCCAAGAAAAATTTGATGATTTGAAGGAAAAATATGGTGAAGAGGTGACTATATGCCCCCTCCTAAGTTTTCACCCAACTAGGTGAGGTAAAATTAGGAGATATCGAGGAACCAAAAACTCTAGGAAAAATGGGCCCTGAGGGGCCTATATATACCTAGGTGGGCCCCAAGGAGGGTCATTTGCACTATTCATCATGAGGATTTTGCTAAATTTTGTGAGAGAAAAGTCATCAAAATGCTAAGTAGATGAGGTTACGAAGATCTGAGGCTGGACTAGCTACATGTAGACATCGTCAAGGGTTTTGAGGTAGACCAAGTAGGTCCTGAAACCACTTTGTTAGTCATTTTTTAGTAATTTTTTGCATGTTTTTAGAACTTTTGGTGTGCATGCATCTTGGGCGCACGCGCATGTCTTCGACACACACTGGCGTCCAAGATGGGCGTTGGCATCCTAAGGATGCACTGATGTCCAAGGGGTGCATTGTTGTCCCTGTACCATTAATGGCGGTTTGGGATGCCTATGCATCACGTAGATGTCCTTGAATGCTTTTTACTTAGATTTTTCATAATTTTCTACATACTAACACACATTTAATTCTTTCTTTGTAGGACTATCTAGAGATTAGGAAGCATCCTAGAGGGTTGGTGCTTCACCTACTATGAGATCAGAGGGACCGATTGACTAATGGTGAGGTCTCTCTTCTACAACAGGTCAGGCTCTGGCACATGTATACTATGCCAAAGATGCTATACCAGTATTACATACTAATGGCATTGATGGAGTGATGGGATGCCAGTACCTCTAGCTTCCAATTACCAATTGAAGAGATGACCATTACGCTGGAGGAAGTCTACTGCATCCTTGGACTTCCCATCCATGGCTGATGGGTGGTGATCGATGATACACATTCACCACAAGAGTGATCAAACGAGGTCTGATACTACTTCAGCTAGGCGGACAACAAGGACGAGACTAGGAACATTTACACCCAATGGTTTGATCAGGCCCAAACCATTTCCCCTCTGATACGTCGCATCATGGTGGCTACTGTGGCTGTGAGAGTCATGATTGATGCATAGGGATGCCACTTGCACGGGGGCCTCATCCACACATTAGGGAAATGGTGGAGAGGGGGACCATATTCTCATGGGGGTGTAACATGTTGGCACACCTCTACTAGTAGCTCGCCTAGTACATCCATTATGAGTATCATAGCCTAATTGTGTGGATGCTCCTCCAGGTGTGGGATTTCACTCACATCATGTGCACTGGGCCAGAGGTATATCTGCAAGTGTGAAACTACGTTGTCCTGATGGCCCACTAGTATGAGTTGGCACAATAGTGGAGGCACATTGATTTGTGTTTCGAATGGCTATAGTTTGACACATTGGCGTTAGATAGGATCAGATGGAGACCCTACCAAGCCTTCTAGTGGGTGGATGATCATAGGTTCCTCTGGAACCTGCAGCACAATTGGTTAATCCTCGGTCACACAAACTATATTATTATGCCATATTACTCGAGTCAGGTTATGCGGCAACATGAGCAGGTTCAAACCATCCCCCCTCTTGTCTTGACATACACCCAAGTTGTGTGGAGTGTGAAAAGGCCTAAGGACCATCCATGCCTACCTTGGAAGATGTGGACCTCTCTGATGATGAAACTGATTATGTTGACCTACCACCAATGGGAACATTAGACAGGGTTGGTGTGGATCGAGCCTTTCCAACATGGTGGGTGAAACACCATCCCACCCCAATTTTTCTAGTGGATACCCATAAGGGGGATCCCAGTTTACAGGGAACATGTTGCCACTACCATCGAAACAAAGGTAGAGGTGCAAAGGAAGGGACGAGGAGTAGTAGCAGGAGGAGCAAGACAAGGAGGAAATGAAAGATGTCATCCCTTCCACTAACTACTCCTATTTCATTAGCACCACCAACCCTTTCCACATCTGGGGCAGTTCCTAATACTGGCAGAGCAGGATCGAGTGAACCTCCTCCCCCTAACCTGTTCTGGAATCCAGGGGACCCAGGTATTATAGTTATTTATGTTGTTTCATTTCAACATTTCTAGCTTTTATCTCATGTATATACATATCATGTTTCAATTTTATATGCCTCGTGATACTAATGTAATTTGTTTTCCTCCATAGTTGCAGTGGATACTTAGGGTTGGACTGGGTTCTTCAACCAGTGCATAGCACAGGTGGCCCCTGTTGTGCCTATCTAGGAGACAGTTCTAAATTCCTATCAACTAGTTTCAGTGGGATGAAATATCCACCTTTTCGAGCTAGTAGTGCGTTTGAGGATTGAATACGAGGAATGAGTAGAGGTGGTGTAGAGGATGATTGATGTTACTGATCAATGTTAAAAAATGTTGGGATATATAATGTCACCATTTCTCCCACTAATCACTCAAGAATGTCCTAGGAGTCCTAATTGGATTGAATTCACAATGAGGAGGACCTAGGAGGGGGTTCTTTAAGCTTTTAGGGGTTCACCACCAAGCAAATTCTTGGAAAAGACAAATGAACATTCAACCTACAAATCCTAGTTATGCAAGTTAAATGAGAGATGCAAATGATGAAATTATACAACAAGGAGATATGATATGTGTACTTGGGAAGTCTGGAGATGCTGTAAGGATTCTGAAAATGCAAAGAAGCTACCAAAAAGTGCTATGGAGGACTAAGATGCCCAAGATGGCATATTAGTCTTGCTACTATTTTTTTGCGGTAGATGCAGAGTCTTTGGATGTCAGAACTAGATCTAAAGGAATTTCTAAAAAACATGCTCGGGAGGACTAAGATGCCCAAGGTGGTGTATTAGTCCCATTTGAATTTTTGAAAACTCTGAATGTGGTCCTAAGCTCCAAGGTCTACACTTTCTTCTTCTCAAATCCCAAGTTTTGGAACTTCAGGATTTGGCCTATAGGTGACTTTCCGTGAAGATGACAAATTTGTAATGTAAATTTGCAACTTTTACAACTTTGCACTCCAAATGATCTTCAATACTTCAACCTAAATCTATAATCACAAATATGGAAGATGAGAAAAACTAGTTGTTTGTTATTTAATGGGGGTTTTCCTTGGTTGAACCCCTTGTTTTTAATTAAACCTTAAAATGAAATAGAAATAATGAAGGAAATGGTGAATGAACAACATGCAATGCTACAATCCAGCAAACCCTTGTAAAGTTTGCAAACTTGTGGGGTGTGTGCAAGAAGTTGAGTCCACTTTTTGGCCAAAAAGTGGAAGTGTTTTCCCTAATTTTTAGAATTTGACACTTTGACCTTAAAATTTGAAGCACTTAGAGATGGAATCTTCAAAAAAGTCACTAATCATAAAATGTAGTACTCGGAGTCTAGTTTCCAAATATGTAATTTATTTCAATACCCAGATTGTAAAAATTGAATTTCAATAGGCGTTTCTAAAAACCACTGTTTAAAAGTCACTTTTTATACCATACCATGCACGTGTACGACATCCATATTTTGACCTAAATTATCATATTTTTCTAAATCCTTTTGGGAAAAGTTTTGTGACTCACTAAAGCTTGCTTTTAATATTTTTTTATAATTTTTTATTGAATACTTTTTTTTTTATTAAATATTTATTAGGCATATTTGTCATTTTGAAAAATCGTCGTGTACAACACGCATAAGATGACCTAAACTTATAATTTTTTGATTATTTTTTTAAACTAAAAGAATTGTCTAAATTTTGTCGTGCAATCCGTTCGTCAAAATTTTATGTTGATCAAAAGTTATTAAAATACTAAAAACACGATAATTCAAGTTTATGGACTAGTTTCATTAGAAATTAATTGAAAAATAGAAAAAATAATCAAATTATTAAAAATTACATATTTGGAATTTGGTAATCGCCTCATCTATAATGGGTTTCAATTTCGTAAAAAAATTCTGCAAAATAGGTCTTCAAACATATGTCTAAAGTCATTATTTTCCTGTGACATTAACAGGACCTTCAAGTTGCAGGTCAAACTAGGTCCAAAGCTTAGGTTCGGGTCCCCAAGCCATTTCAACCAAAAAACAAGCCAAAACCTGCTCGTACCATAATTTAAAAAATCCAGATCCCGCTTATTTAAAACTGATCCTCGCTTTCAAACGGATCTCGCTTCATAAAATGCCATTTTTATAAGTTCTGGCGAAATCCGATCCCGCTTTGTAAAACGATCCTGTTTTGAAATTCCTCCAAAAACGAAAATTTCCAAAATGGAAAGTTTTCAAACGGATCCTTATTTGAAAACTTTCCAAAATGGAAATTTTCAAAATTAGAAGTTTCCATTTTGAAATTTTTCAAAACGGGATTCCGTTTTAAAAACTTTCTATTTTGAAATTTCGTTTTGAAAATTTTCAAACGGGATCCTGTTTGAAAAATTTTCCAAAAATGGAAATTTCCGAAAATCCGGATCCCATTTTTTAAACTTAGGCTTGGGATCCCGGGCTAAACGATCCCGCTTATTAAAAAAGCTGGATCCCTTTTGAAGCCGAATTCATTTTTTTGTCTAAGGCAAACTTCCACGCTTCGTGGGACTCAACTTTGTGCACTTACCTCGCAGGTGCAATGGTCGCGAATGGATATGAATCTTGAATCAAAGGATGGCTATGGTATGAATCTTGAATCAAAGGAATTATCTTGAATTACTTGCTTGAATCAAAACCCTACATCACAAATGTTAACACAACAACACACATGATACAAGAAACTCTTTGATGGGATGCTTGAATCTTGATAATGGCTCCAAATGCTTGATGAATTTCTCTTGCATGCCTGAATGCTTGAATGCTTGTTTGATAGAAGAAAATGAGAGAAGGAACCTTATATTTATACTTACTTATGCTTAATATCCCAAAATTTCATCACACCAAGATGAAATATGAATTCATTAAATAAAGGAGGTTAAATCCCGCTAGAATTTGAAATTAAATCCCGAAAATGACTCAAGGAGGACTAAGATGCCCTAGGTGGTGTCTTAGTCCCAAGTCATAAAACTTGGGGCACAAACACCAAAAAGGGGCCCAATTAGGATGCCTCAAAATTAGGGTCTTTTGATGTTTGGGGGACAAAGATGCCCTAGGTGGCATTTTTTTCTAGACCCAAAAATTAGGGACACATAGGTGAAATCATTAAATTATCATTTATGCCTTGTATAATGTGGGGATTACCTAGAAAAAGATGTAATTCATAGGGCTTATGGACACAAAATAGGACCAATTAAGCCATAAATGAGGATAAATAAAGAAAGGAAGGCCCAAACAAGTGTGAAAATGCAAGGGTGTGCATTTTACTACACTACATTTAGCCCCCATTTTAGTGAGAGGATGAACTTGCTTTAAACTCACACTAAAGTAGCCAACCATGCAATCAAGAGGGGTTCCAAGGTACAAATGTTAGTAAGATAGGATGAAAATAATCAAGAGGGTGGCCAAGCCCCCAGGATCAAGATCCTATGGAAAACTAGCATAAGAACAAAGGAACACACTTGCAGGTGATATATGAAGCCATAATCAGATCACACACATACACCATCAAAGACAAAAAAAAAGGCAAAAGAAAAGGAAAGAGGAAAAACTGCAACAAATCAAGATTTGATTGGTTGTCCAAAATAGTGGACCAGGTCTAGGTTGATGGTTTACAAGTGGAATTCACTATCCACTATGCAAACAAAATGCATGCTCACAAGGGCTAGTGAAGCTAGGTGTTCACTAGGTGAGCCCTAGGGGACCATATTAAAGCCATACCTCCATGACTTTAATAAGGTTCGAAACTGCATACTCACAAGGGCTAGTGAAGCTAGTTATTCACTAGGTGAGCCCCAGGAAGTATATATCAAAGCCATACCTCCATGAATTTAATAAGGAAAAAAGGAAAATGCACGGTCACATGGGCTAGTGAAGCTAGGTGTTCACTAGGTGAGCCCCATGAAGTCCTTATCAAAGGAATACCTCCATGTCTTTAATAAGGACAAAAGGAAAATGCAACAAGAAAGAGGGATGTTCAAAGGGATTTTTCTTAGTTCATGTGAGGTCTTACTCTTAGGGGACATCATGCCTAATGTATCCAAGAGAGGATCAATTAAAGGATAAAAGATTCACCACTTAAGGGATGTAGTGCATTACATCACCACTAAGGGGAATATAATACATTGAGATAGGTCACACTCTTGAAGGACATTACTCCCAATGTCACCACAAAGAGGAAAACACGTCATATGAAATAAGAAAATTGCATCAAGGAACATGAAAAAGGAAAAAAAATGCAATAAAAATAATACCAATGTATGCCCCCACTTTAAAGGAATTGCTAACACCATGTTGTGAGAAATTACTTTAAAGTAGCCGAAAGATGAAAAAGGAAATGAGGGTTGCCCCCTAGAAACACATAAGGGATATGTGGATTTGAGGTTAGTATCTGCCTTTGTTGTAATGATATTAGAGAGCTTGGAACTGTCATCATTCCCCAAATAAACATAGAACTGGAAGAATGACACAAAGAGAGTAAAATCAAAGAAAAACCTTTTGGGTCAACATGGAAGAGACATAAGGTGTCTTGATGCCTTGCATCATCCCCAAAAGAAAATCAAAAGAAAAAATGAAAATGAAAAGAAAAGATAATGAAAAATCTTTTGGATCAACATGAAGGAGACATGAATGTCTCGATGCCTTGCATCATCCCCAAAAGGAAAAAACAAGAAAAAAAGGGAAATGAAAAGAAAAGATAAAAGATCAATGAAAAGGAAAAGTATACAACATATAGAAGAATGAAGATACAAGTAGAAGAATGCACATAGAGAGAGAAACATAAAATAGAACATCGTAGGGGATCATGTTATGCACATGTAATCAAAAGAGAAAAGAAAGAAAAAAGGAAAGAAGAAGAAAAGATAAAAGACTAGTAAAGCACATGCGAGTCAACCATCCAACAGGTCATCCACATCCCAGTCTTGTTCAGTATATGCATAATGCATATCACTAGCGAGAGGGACAATATCAAGTGTTGTACTAGAAGAATCACCAAGTTCAACACATGGTGAATCGCTCGTTTTAGGAGGATCACCATGGTTATTATCGTTTAAGCTCATGGATGTGGAAAATAAAAAATTCAGCTCATTATGCACTTCCTCATCAATTTTAGTTGTTTCCTCATCATCATCCAAGTTAACCGCAACAGGAGGACAAATGATAATATCCATAGAAGGTTTTGTTCCTTGTTGTGTTGGAGACGTAGAATTTATTGGCTCTGGTAAGAGAGAAGGCTCATCGTTTATTGCTTCTATTAAGTTTGGATTTTGATTTTCAATGTTGTTCTCATCATTCATCCTTCAAGTAATAGCACGATGCCTACACGTACGCTCTCTAGCATTGCAGTTCCTTTTATTACGGTTTTCAAGTTGTTTTTGTGTAGGAGTGGGTTTGTCAACCATAGGTTCCTTTTCTTCTTGTGAGGGAAGAATGAAAGAAACCATGGAAGGTTGGTCAACCACTTTCTCTTTTTCTTTATAAATTTTCTATGGAGGAAAATTAGGACTTGTTTGGTTTTCTCTAGGTCTCTTGTAGGAAACAGGTAAGGGATTATTCATAGATGGGTCTTGGTTTGTTGGAAGGGCTTTAGGCTCAACATTGTTTTCTTTATGTGGCAGAGGTTCAAGCATGGGTGGAGGCAAGTTTTCAAGGGATAGTTTGGCTATGCATTTTCCTTTGAAATTTTGGTAAGATAGGTAAAGGAAGTCTTCATGGGGTCTTATAGGTTCCATGGGCTTAGGCCAAAAATAATCTAAGGAAAAATTTCCATGGGAAGATGGGGGTATAAAGCCACTATGGTTTACAGTGAATATTTCATTGCCGACTAGAAACTTTAAGCACTTATAGACAACAGGTGGGACCAAATTCATGGAGCGAAGCCATTTGTAGCCTAACTTCACATGAAATTAGTTTGAATTAGATATGATAGAGAATGATACATTTGATTTCTTCGGTCCTATTTGTAATGGGTGTGTGATCGAGCCCACCATAGCACGAGCAAAACCATTAATACATTTTAATTCATGCTTTTGGTTTATCATATCTATCTTGAGTAAGTTCATGCACATATAGGAGTTCTTTTGTGATCACATTCTCTCCACAGGTGGGATCAATTAAAATCATAGGAGTGGGCCTACTATTAATTATGTCACATACGCAAAGAGGACCATTAGGTGAATGTTTAATTGTTTCTTTTGAAGAGAGAGTAATGTCAATGGTTTGTTGTTTATAAGGCTCGATGTCAATCATGCCTATCATTTTATCAATATGAATTTGTTCATTTGTATCCATAGGACTCTATTCATCATCAACCATAGGACATTGTTCATGATTGATCATATTTTCATCATCCATGTCAACATTCATCACATCAGGCTTAGTTTCACTAGCCCTAACAAATGAAATATTATGGTCCAGGCATGTAATTGGTAAATATTTGTAAGTTTTGGTTGGGAGGAGCTATAGACTTATTACCTTTGTAATTCACACCTCAAATTTGGATATGATTAGAATCAATGAGGTCTTGCACAACATGTTTAAGATGCTTACACTATTCCATAACATGTCCTTTTTGTTGGTGATGAGAACAATAAGAATTGTGTTTGAAGCTCAAAGGTAATGGTTTGGTAGGGTCAAGGGGTCGAATAGGAGCTAAGGTAAGCATGTTTTTGTTTAATATTTGGGTTATAATGTTGTGAAGTGTTTCGGGTAAGGGAGTGAATTTCCTTTGCGAATCCCAAAAGATATAAGGATTGCTCTTCTTTATAGCGGCTACTTGGGTATCAACTGGTTGGGTAGGTTGAGAGGTGGAATTTAGTTGAAGGAAACTTTTATTTTGTCTTTTGAAAGGTTGGTAAGTGTTTTGGTTTAAAGCTTCAAACTTTTTAGGATGGGTAGGGGTGTTTTTTGGTTCACTACTACCTATAGAATTCTGATAATCTCAAAGGGCATTACATAAGTGCATGAAGGAATAGAATTTCACCATGGTGAGCTTGTCTCTTATCTTTCTTTGTAATTTTTTTGTGAACATATTTTGAAGGTGGGAATCAAGAATCTTCACACTGATTTGAGAATAAAGTGATTGGTAGCGTGAAATAAAGTCAGTGACTTTTTCATCCTCATTTTTCTTGCATCTCATCAAATCAGCCAATGTCATTTTAGGAATCATGTGCACTTAGAAATGGTTAATAAAGGCCTCAACAAGTTCATTGAATGAATGAATTGAGTTGTTCGGTAATGTAGAAAACCAATCCAAGGCAATGTCTTTCAAGGATCAAGGAAAAAGTTTAGCCAAAAAAATTTCTTCAAGGATAAAGTCACTACATAAAGTAGTAAAGGCATTAACATGATTAGCAAGATCTCCCTTTCCTCCATATTTCTCAAATCTAGGGATCTCTATACCTTATGGCACCAGAGTTCTCAATATCTCCAAGGATAATGGGTTACTTTTGACATAGTATGAAGGTGGGCCATTTTTATTTTTATTTATGGTGGAAACTTGATGTTGAATGGATGAAAGACTTTGTAGGAGATGGTTAATGATAGGATCATTGCTTGTACTGTGTGATGGAGATGAATATGGTGTTGGTATGTATGTGTTGGAAGGAATAATGAATGGATTGCTTATGGGAGGAGATATAAGGTTAGATGCCACATAAGTATAAGGAGCACTAGTGGAAATATTCAAGGTAGGAAGGATGCTACTAGTTGGTTGCATCGTTGTGGTCACTTGAGGATTGGTATAGGTGGAAATTGAGGTTATAGTTGAAAAGGGAGGAGTTTGAATTCCTACTTGGCTTGGAATGTTGTTTAAAGATTGAGCACCATTAGTGGTGGGAGGAATATGTTCTCCAAATATTTGAGCTAGGTTATGCACAACTTCCAGTTCCTCTTCACTTTTCATCATGTAGTGAATACTATCTATGGCAGGTATGATAGTGTTTGAAATGTTTTCAGTACTCACACTATCTTGTAAGTGAGCTAAGTCTTCATGCATTTTCATTATTTTTTCTTGAGGGATATGATCAACCATTGTTTGGACACTTGTAGGTAAGGTAGGCATAGCAAAAGAGGTGTCAAAGGTATGGTCCATACCTAGTGAACTAATTCCAACACTAGAAGTAAGAGAGTTTGATAACCCAAGATCCACAATGAGTGTTATATCATGGGATTCCATGAATCTCACACTTCTTCTAAACATAGTATTGGTAGTAGGACACTAAGTAATACAAATCATACAAGGGATAAACCATAGAAAGCGTAATGAACACAATATCCTCTGTTTGCAATTACACTTGAAATGAAAGAAATTAGAATAACAACAATTCTAGAAACTGAAACAGAAAACTGAAGGAAACCCATAGAAACACAAAAAAGCAATTTGAGATCCTAAAAAATTGGAGATTCAAAGTCAACATGGACTAAGATGCCAGGAAGGGTGTCTTGGTCCTCCTGATGAGATTCTAAAGTTCTAGGGACTGAAATAGACAAAAAATAGCAAAGAGATTTTTGAGGCAAAAATCCTGAGAGGGAATAAGATGCTAGGAAGGGCGTTTTAGTCTTAGCAGAATTTTTTCTTAGAATTTTTTTTTTTGGATTGTCTATAGTGTTTATAGATTGCCTATTCAAGATGCTGATGTTTAGAAACAAAAAAATGTTCAAATGAGTGCAAGAAAAAGTAACTAGAAACAAGCAATTGAATGCAATTTTTTTCAATTTTGAATGCAATAAGAATGTTTCTAAATGCAATTAAGTTTTTGAACAATGCACTTTTCAATATTTTGAATGAAATGAAATGATGCAAGAAAGTAAAAATACCTATATGCAGTTTCACTAATGCAAATGAAAGAAACCCTAGATGCAATTTCACTAATGCAAATGAAAGAAACCCTAGATGCAATTTCACTAATGCAAAATGCAAGAAACCCTAGATGCACTTTCACTAATGCAAGATTCAATGCAAGAATGAATGAAATCTAGATCTAAGGACTTTAATGGAATCCAAAATTAGAAATGAATGATCAACAATGTTGGGTTCACCAAAATGATTAATGGTAAAATATGGTGGGATATATAATGTCACCCTTTCTCCCACTAATCACTCAAGAATGTCCTAGGAGTCCTAATTGGATTGACTAACAATCTCACAAGGTGAGTCAATTCACAATGAGGAGGACCTAGGAGGGGGTTCTTTTAGCTTTTAGGGGTTCACCACCAAGAAAATGATAATGAAATTATACAGCAGGAGGTATGATATGTGTACTTGATGGAGATGTAGTAAGGATTACAAGATGAAAAGCTACTAAAATTTCTAGGAGACTAAGATACCCAAGATGGTGTAATAGTCCTCTGCTATTTTAAGGAATCTGGGGAATCTTCAAATATTTGAAATTGGATCTAAAATAATTTATAAAAGAAATTCTGGAGAACTAAAATGGTGTAGTATATTTTCAATTGAACTGAAAAATGGGCGAATAAAATATTTTCAAACAGTTTACAGGTTTTGTAGATCTCACTCTCAGCTTTTCAGAACATCAAACGGTTTTAAATTTCGTTGAGATTTGATAAAGTTATGGGTATTTTACTGTTCGCTGTTTTTTTAATTTAATTCTTAAACCCGCGTTTTCTTTTGTCTATAACATTTGTTTTGTGCAGAATCGTGGAAAAAGTTTTCTAGGTTTTGAAGGTCTATCATTTAGCTTTTCATGGATATCTACCACTTGAAATTTTGTTAAGTTTGGATGAAGTTATCACTATTTCAAGTTTGCTGTTTTCATTTAAGTTTTTATTTATTTTTTTATTATTTTTGTTACTAATCTTTTCTGGTAGCGTGTGGCGATCTTTTTCGTGTGTCCAAGACCATTATCTACAAAACTACTAACTTATTGTTTGCAGATTCGCATGTCAAAGAGGGAAACAAACAAATAGTGTGCTTGTTTATTTCTAGATTAGCAAACACTTAGTTTTGGTGCTTATAAAAAGAATCATGTCTTTTGTGTTTGATTGTGCTTGTGGAGTGGTAGGTGAGTATGCTCTCACTTGGTGAAAACCTTGTGATCAGAAAACCAGACCCATTCTGTTTTTTGTTAATTACCCTTCACGATTCGGTATATCGGAGTATCCTCTCCCCTTGCGCATTCGTGCGATCCTGGGTGTAAGAGAAACGGTTATCGACTCTAGAACTTGGGCCTGTCCTGGTGGGAAAAAGTACTCACCGCAGGACGACTCAGACCGGTAGCACCCTGACACCGAGGGACTTCCAGCCGGTATAAAAAAGTGGGTTCTTGGGGAAAGCCCAAGAATCACGAGCGTGGTTCCGACGAGATGGATCCGAAAGGGGACTCTCGCCGCATGGATCACGCCCCACGAACGGAATGCCCGAATTAAACACCCTTGTCTTAGTATCCAACCGTTCTATTGGCCGTTGCTTGATATAGTGCAGGGTACAGTATCATGCCCGAAGATTACTCACTACCGATCCCTTTGAGTAGAGATAGCAATTCTTGGGATGTCACTACCCAATGAATCCAAATTTGGTGTGCTCAAATGACGTTAATGAGCCGTGGAGGGGAGCCAATGCCACCAAATTCTAAGCTGTCCGCTCTCGAGAAGGAAAGGTGTTCATCACCAATCCGGGGTATAACTGGTGGGCTATATCAAGTATACAAACCCAAGGCCTAGTGGCCTTTTTAGGATTGTGCTTATCTCATGTGTGCTTGGATACCTTTTAAAACGCTGTGTTTGTCAAGTGCATTCTGGTTTTGTCACAGTTCAAACAAAACATTCATCAAAACAAGTCAAAACTTCCATCAAAACAAGTCAAAACTTAGGTTGAAACTAAACTGAGTCGCATCTGTCAAACCGCAAGTGATTTTCGACGACGCAACTGATTTGTCAAAACGCATCTGAAACCTGAGGTCTTCAAATTGTCAACCATTCGTCAAACACTATCATCAAAAATATTCTGTCAGAAACCAAACTTGATATTGCTCAAAGTCTTGTCTAAACTTGCATTAGTCACCATAGGTTGCATACCTCATTCCTTTTAGTTTAGTACATTCAGCATTACGTTGTCCTTAAGGTCCATACTTGCATACTTAGGATTAGGAAAATCTTAAGCACCCCTTTGCAAAAACATTGTTTTCGACATTAGACCCTCTTGGACTAAGTTATCAAACCTCCTTTAGTCATTATCCTTTTTTGTGAGATTTCTTCCAACTCAAAAGCCTAGTTAGGAAGACTCACTAGTCATTTAGACCTTGTCAACTTGTCATTTCCAACGAAGTCCTTTAGCAGTCCAAATCGTAAACAAAGTTCGAGCTTAGAAGTGCTTAGATAACCTTGTCTTACATTGCATACAAATTGCATATCCTTTATTCAAAAAAATCCAAAAAACATAGGCTAGTGTCATCCTTGCATTTAGTTGTCATTCTCATCATTCTCATTTGAGAAAATCCCTTTTACAGTTGAGACTAGGCTTCAAAGACAACAACGACAAATGGCAAACTTTGGACAAGATTATTATCCCAACATTGAGAATAACACTTACAACACGAACAAAGATTGGACTTTTTCTGACCCATTTCACAACATGAACATGCAATCTTCCATGAACATGCCATCTTCATCACAAAACATTTTTGAGCCATTCATAGAAAGAGACCAAAATGGACGAGTATATTTCAAAGACATAGAAGCTGCAAAGCAAAATCCTGATATATTCTCCTTTGTAAAAAATATCTCTTACGTGACCCTCAAAGGTACCTAGCCATGCTTTTGGATGAAGGGGCTAAGTTACCACAAGGCTTTGACATAAATACTTTGCCACCATCTGTCTACCCTCACAATCAACAGTCACTTGACACAAATCCTACCAATAATTCACAACAAACATCCACTTATCACCCTTATCCTAACCTTGACAAGGGAAGCCAACTATCAACTAGTCCATTCCAAACCTCCACATCATATGCTAGTCCTTCACCTATTAATCCCGTCCAAGTCTGCATCCCTTATCAACCATCTACCAACTCATGTCAAGTCCCCACATCATACCGTATTGATCCGGCCCAAGTCTCCATGTCCTATTTCAATCAACCTTACTCCAATCTAGTCCAAGTCCCTATGTCATTACCAACTAATATAGTCGAAGTCCCCATGTCACATCATATGCCATCACATCCTACTCTAGTCCAAGACTCCATGTCATATCCGGTCCAAGTCCCTACGTCATACCCTAGTCCTTCACATACAGGTCCAATGCAAGAACACATGTCATATGCTAGTCCTTCACATACTAGTCCCGTCCAAGTCCCCATGTCTTATCCTAGTCCTTCATCCATTAATCATTTTCAAGTCATCCCCTCACAAGCCACATCTAGTCATGAAAATTCAGTCATTACTCAAAGTCACATTCCATCGTCTACACTTGAAGATACATATCAAAATGAAAGCCCAAAGCATGACCTTATAATGTCACCCTCATGTCAAGAACAAGGTAGTTCATCCAATGACCCTATCTTTCAGTCCATCCATGAAGTCCTTCAAGACAATCATGACATCCAGAACACACCTCTCCTTGACAATGGCTCTATTTCCAACTATATAATCCATGACAACCCCATCTTCGAGCAAGACCTTACCATTGACCAAGATATCCAAAATGGTCCCCTTCTTGACCTTTATGATATTCATGATCAAACACTTGCCGACCCTATAAAGGCCTCTACTATTGACACTTCCCAAGATGAGACACTTGCCTTCAAGGGACACATAGACGATATTCCTCCAGAACAAGAATCTTCCACTAGGGACACACTTGCATATGATCAAGTTATAGCTAAAATCATGGGACTCTATGACACTAAACATAATGATGGATTTGACATTGATTTGGAAGCACCAACAGAATCATCTGAACCTAACATGTCACATGATCAGACCAAAGATATCAGTCAGGAATATGTCCAACATGAAAGTGAAGCTAAGACACTTTATCAACTAGGGTCATCTATCTTTGTCAGAGCAGGCTTTCTTATAGATGAAAATATTCCCCAGTGTGATGTCCATAGACATCCGCTGATGGGTTAGCATCTTGCTCAAAACAGCAAATACCCCATATGAAATAGAATCACATGAGCATGCAATATCAAGCAAAGGACTAGGCATGCAGAACAGGAATTCTAGAATAATCTGAAACAGACAAATTCTGGACATCAAGGTCTTGGCTATTCCTCAGTTAGTAAATCAAATGATGTCAGTGGAACCTCCTCAATACTGGGGGCAACTTTGTCAGATACAAATGTCAAAATGGAGTCCATGAGAAATCTTTGTCATAAGATTGCTGCCAACACCCCCTCCACCCACACCATGAACCGTCATTCTATCATGAATCAACCTCCCCTTTGGGACCAACAAAAACAAAAGTCTTACAAATCAAAAGATCAAAATCAAATGTCAAAGGCCATTGAATCAAACAAAAAGACAAGTGGACAAATAAAATTAAAATGGATCCCAAAGAAAAATGGATCAAACAAAAACATCAAGTCAAATACAAAAGTCAATCACAATGTGGAGCCACAAGACAAGAGGACTCCCACATATAACACATGTCCACCTCCTTCAAAATGGTCATCAATCAAGGCATATAAAAGTGTTGGTTCCAAACGCCATCCCTCCAAAATCTATCATACACCATCCCAAGTTTGGAAAATAAAAAGTCATTCATCCAAACGTCCAAACAACCTTTCCACGTCTACCATCATTTGTCATAATCCTACATCTCGCCTAAAGTCAAAAAATCCTATGTCACAAATCCGTCACATCATGGCAACTCTTTACCACAAGAGACTCTCATGGCACTCTATTCTGATATGCGTATTTTG
>VDFB02224749.1:0-11566 GCA_007258455.2 Sequoia sempervirens
CTTAGTCAAATTAGTTAGTGGCGCGGCGTGTCGCGAGAAACCACTAACGAACCGACGATAGAAGGCACATAATCCTACAAACCCCCTGAGCTATGTCAATGTCTCAGGTGTAGGCCAATCGATGATAGCTCGAACTTTCTTTGGATCCATGCCGAATTTCGTGACCGCATCATGGAGGGGTCTCAGAGAGGTAAAGCTCGCTATGTTTAAAGCACAATTTGACCTCTTTGGCGATAGCGACTTCGCCAAGTATGCTTAATACCTCATCCAGGTGGACTATGTGTTCCTCCCATGATTTGTTGTAAACCAGGATGTCGTCGAAGAACACCAATACAAATTTCCTCAAGTGAGGATGGAAAACCCTGTTCATAGTAGACTGGAATGTAGCTGGAGCATTGGTTAAACCGAATGGCATAACCAAGAAATCATAGTGTCCACAGTGACATCTGAATGCAGTTTTCTCAATATCCTCCTCTCGGACTCTGATCTGATGGTAACCTGTCCTCAAGTCAATCTTTGAGAAATAACAAGCTCCATGAAGCTCGTCTATCAACTCGTCTATTCGTGGAATAGGATACCTGTTCTTTATAGTCTTCCTGTTGAGCATCCTGTAGTCAATACACATCCTAAGTGTACCATCCTTTTTCTTCACCAAAACAACTGATGAAGCAAAGGGTGACTTACTCGGCCTAATGTGCCCCATAGCTAAAAGCTCCTTAATAGTTTTCTCATTCTCATCTTTCAAACGCTTGGGGTGCCGGTAAGGAGTAATCATGATCGGTTTCGTGCCCTCATCCAGCTCTATAATATGCTCAATACCTCTATTAGGAGGTCTACCTGGTGGAATAGCATTGAAAACCTTAGCATGTTTGATTCGAAGTTCCTGTACATCAGGGTGGTAAGAAGAAGCTTGCTGCTCCAACTGTGAAGGCATTAACTTGCACTCAGTAGCCCAATCTACCATGTCGTGTCGAATCAAACGTTCCATTCTCCGGAGTGAAATTTCTTTTAGGTTGCTGTCCTTGATGGCTTTTAGAACATGATTTGTGCCATCTATGCTGAATTTCATCTCCATGTCACGCAAATTAAGTGTGAACTCTCCTATTGCATGAAGCCACTTCATGCCAAGAACTATATCTGTTCCTCCCATGTTCACAACATAAAAATCTGCCTTAAACTCAAAGTTGTTGAGTTTCAATGGCAAATCAGGAATGATTCTCTCACAGTTGAGAGTGTAACCATCTGCAACTTTCACCCGAATGCCTTCAAACTGCTGAGTTTGAATTCCTCTTTTCTCTACTAACCGTGAATCAATAAAATTGTGGGTTGCACCTGTGTCCAAAAGAGATATGACTCTTTGACTTGCTAAGATCCCACGGAGCCTGAAAGAACCCTCTCTCTGCATGCTGGACATATGAGCCTCCTGTAGCTCACTCTCTACCTCAACCTCTGCCTCATTTTCTGATTTTTCTTCGGCTGTGTCATAGATTGCAGCTTGCTGATCAGAAAAATCAGTCAACGTTTCTCCCTCATAAAACCATTCCATGTGCCTGTTTTGCCCTTTAGGCTTGAGGGGACAGTCATGATTGAAGTCATATGGGCCCTTGCAATAAAAGTAGAGCTTCCTTCTTCGTAAATCGTTCATTGTTTCTCGATCTAAAGGGGCTGCAAATTTTTTCTTTTGATCTGCATTATTAGCCTTCTTTGGATTAGATTTTTTCTCTGTGTAGGAGGTAGACGGTTTCGAGCCAAAAGGCTTACGAGGTGTAGTGAGCTCCATATTGCGAGCTTTCCTCATGGCCTCCTGTAGTGTAGGCGGATCAAATGCCTTGATCCATCCTTTCATGGGCTCGAAAAGACCCTCAATGAAGACTATAATCAACCTCCTCTCAGAAATGCCTGTCACCATAACTGACAATCTTTGAAACTCTCCAATATAGGATTCCAAACTACCTAGTTGTTTCAATTGTGCTAGGTCTTTGAAAAATAGTTTAGGATCCCGCTTGTCAAACCTCTCTACCAGTCTATCTGTGAACTCCTGGTACGAAGTAATCCGGTCATGGTGAAGAGTAGTCATGCCATGAATCCATCAGTCATGAGCCACGCCATCAAGGTGAAGTGCTGCAAATCAAATGGCATCCTCCTCAGGCATGGGACGTAATGTCAAGAATGTGTCCAGCTTACTGACCCAGGCACGTGCTGTAACTCTACCACTGCCATCAAAGTTCGCCAAGGTAAGCTTATTGGTCGCCTGTCTAAGATCATTCTGCTTGTTTCTAGGCCTCCTGTCATTCCTGCTTCTGGTGTGTTCTCTCTTCTAGCTCATGAATCTATTGAAGTTAAGATGCTCCTTAACTCTCGGTGGTAGTGCATCCCATTCATCATGCATAACCATGATGTTATCTGCAAAGTTAATCTCACCACCCTGTTCAACCTCAACCTCTTCATCAACCTCATTTCTAGTAAAAATAGGACAAGTAGCTCTCTCAAAGGTGTGAGCTGGAACAATGTTTCTATGGGGTTCGCCATGAACACTGCCTTCTTGATCACGATCCTGATTCTGTCCCCTATGAAGTGTCAAATTTTGAATATTTGTGCTGAGCTGCTGGAGAATATTCGCCACCTGTTCTTGGCCTGCAACCATGCCTCTGAGCACATCTCTAGCTTCCCTGTCCTCTTCATCAAAATGATTCCTACAAGAACCTTGAGCTTCCCTGTCAGCCATGTTATCAAAGCCTAATTCTTCTTCTTGTTCATCAAACGGAAATGTTGAAAAAGGTTCAAAAGTACTTCTCTGCAAACCTGGACTCCTACGTGAGTAGTACCTGTCAAACCTATTATGATGAGGCTGTATATAGACTGCTAACCCTGCAGGCTGGCAGGATCAGTGCTCTGATACCACTGTGAAGAACCCTGCTGGCTCAAACCTCAAACCCCAATATTTTCTTAAGTCTTAGTGTGTTATTTTTAGTTTTTTAGAGAAAAGTTTATAAACAGAAGAGAAGGGGCGCACAGCATAAATGCTTATAGAATGTAAATCTGAGCTAATTTAAGCGAATTGAAATTACAGAAGATAATTAATAAGCTCAACAATGGATTTAGAACTCATAAACATACCTGAAAGCTTCCAGATTATTTATTTAAGAAAGTAGTCCAGTTCGCCAGCCAAGATGGTGAAAAACTGACAAAATCTGGTGTAGGAAGCTACAGAATGCAAAGTCCAGCCTGAAAACTGTGGCAGATGATGAGTACAAGCTAGATGCCAAAGGAGATGAAGAGAAACCGTCAGAAAGGAAGGCGTTTCTCTTAGGAATTCCAAACGCCCTTTGCACAAGAGCCACACACTTCAATGCAAAACAACCAGAATTCCCATTCAGAAGGTACGGCCATGAGGTAAAGTATCTGCTAGGTGAAATGAAGGCGCCATCTCTCAAACCCCTCTGTAACTGATGAAGGAATTCAATAGGAAACGCAAATCAAGCTCTGTAGAACCTCTGTATGAAGCTCTCACAAACTGCACAGATTCGACTGATCTCTCACAGTCTCAAAAGTGCTCAACACTGAAGAGATTTCATTCTCCAATGGAAGATTGCTCAAAACCCTAACCACAGGTCGAATTTGAAAGCACAGGAAAATGTCCAAGGCAAAGTCAAAATATTCAATCATAGGGTTTCTCATATCCAAATTGCCTTATATAAAGAAGGCACACATTTCCAAGAAGATACACCACTTTCGACATTTAAATCTTTTAAATTATAATTTAAGTCACTTTCAATAGTTTGACTTAAATAAAGTGGGTGCCCTTTTTGAGTTAAGTGATTAAAATATTAAATCACTTTTAGAGAATATTAAAGTGATTTAAAATGTATAAAGTCAATTTGACTTTATAATAAAAAATTAAGTTAATTAATAACTTAAATCACTCAAATAAGCATAACTTCCACAAATCTTCATAGAATCCTGTGCCGTCAGAAGCTATCAACTCCAGAATTGCCAACGCCTGCAGTGAGCTAATCCAAGAACTCTGAAAGCGAGAACGACCAAGCTCTCCAGAAAGTACCACTGACCCTCTAACCAATCCAGCTAGCCCACAAGGGTCCAATAAAGGGCTAACACACTGTTCCCCGAATTCACCAGAGCGGGGACATCACAATTCGCCCTCCTCGAATTTGCTTGTCCACAAGCAAACTCAAAGCCGGATGCTAAAGAATACTGTCACTCTCCCAAGTAGCATCCTCTGTCGGTAGATCTTTCCACTTTACCAAGTATTCGATAACCTGCCTTAAGATGATTTTCCTCGAATCCGAATGGCCTCAGGTATCAAAATCAATTTCCCCTCATCATCCAGGGGTGGTAAATCAATAGGAGTCACCTGTTGTCCCAACGGCTTTTTGAGGCGCGATACATGGAACACATTGTGAACCTTACTGTCCACTGGAAGATCCAACTTATAAGCCACTTCACCGACACGTCTGACAACTCTAAAGGGTCCATAGTATCGCGGCTTAAGTTTCTCGGCGCCCTTCTTACGAAGGGAGGACTGCCTATAAGGCTAAAGCATCAAATACACCAAATCATCGACCTCAAAAGATCGCTCCACTTGCCTCTTATCAGCATATTGTTTCTGCTGATTTTGAGCTTTCTGTATATTCTCTCTGAGTGCTCTCATAATATCCTGGTTTTCTTTTAATAAATCACCAGCACTGGGTACTCTACTGTCACTCAGCAATAAGTCTAGAAAGTTCGGAGCATCATATCCATATAATGCTCGGTAAGGTGTCATCTGAATGCTCATGTGATGAGTGGTATTGTAGCAATACTCACAAAGGTATAACCACCTCACCCATGCCTTCTGCTGCCTTGAACTATAATTCCGCAAGTATCCTTCCACCCATTTGTTGACTATTTCAGTCTGCCCATCTGTCTGTGGGTGGTAGCTGGTACGCGGAGTGAGTTTTGTCCCACAAAGTTTGAATAACTCTTGCCAGAAGTTACTCATAAACCTGCTGTCCCTATCACTGACTATACTCCGAGGCAAACCGTGCAACCTGAATACCTCTCGGAAAAACAAATTTGCCACCTGGGTAGCTGTGTGTGTTGTAGTGATTGAGAAGAAATGTGCATACTTCGTCAATCGATCTACCACCACGAAAATGCTGTCTTTCCCTTGAGCTTTCGACAAGCCTGTAATGAAGTCCATAGACAAGCATTCCCACTTCCTCTCAGGGATAGGAAACGGCTGGTGTAAACCCGCAGGGTATGTATGTTCTTGCTTGTTCTGCTGACAAACAAGACATTCCCTGACATATTGAAGAACAAAAGACTTGAGACCCTTCCAAGAGAATCTCTCCCGTACCTGCCTATAGGTCTTAAAGTAACCGGGATGTCCCGCCATAGGTGAATCATGGAATGATCTCAATACTCTGTCCCTCATCTAGAACCTGGGACTAGAAATATCCTCCCTTTGTAAATGATGAGATCATCTACAAGTGAGTATCTGTCATCCTGTATTGTCCCATCCAATATGCTAGAAGCCCACGGGTTCTTAGCATACTTCGTTACTATCATATGTCTCCAGTCCTTTGAAATCAATGTAATGGAGCTCAAGTGAGGACGGCGAGATAATGCATCAACAACCACATTCTGAATGCCCTTGACATAGGAGATGTCAAAATCATAGGACTGAAGTTTGCTGACCCATTTCTGTTGCCTTTCGTTCAAATCTCGCTGCCCAAGAAAATGTTTTAGACTATTATGAGCGGTTTTAAGACTGAATTTACTACCAACCAAGTACTGCCTGAATTTGGCCATGGAATGCATGATGGCCAACATTTCCTTATCATAGATACTATAGCTCCGTTCAGGACCTCATAGCTTCCTGCTCTCGAAAGCTATAGGGTGTCGATCCTGCATTATGACTGCATCAATACCCTCACCACTGGCATCACAATGTAACTCAAATGGTCTGGTGAAATCCGACAAAGCCAAGACCGGACATGTAGTCATGAGAAGTTTGAACCTCTCAAAGCATGCTTGTGCGAGAGGTGTCCACACAAAGGCACCCTTCTTAGTCAAATCAGTTAGTGGCGCAGCATGTCGTGAGAATCCACTAACGAACCGACGATAGAAGGCACATAATCCTACAAACCCCCTGAGCTGTGTCAATGTCTCAGGTGTAGGCCAATCGATGATAGCTCGAACTTTCTCTGGATCCATGCTGACTCCTGCACCAATGATGATGTGTCCCAGATATAAAAGCTCGGCCATGCCTAAAGCACACTTGAACTCCTTGGCATACAAGGACTCCTTGTCAAGTATACTCAATACCTCATCCAGGTGGACCATGTGTTCCTCCCATGATTTGCTGTAAACCAGGATGTCGTCGAAGAACACCAATACAAAGTTTCACTCAAGTGAGGATGGAAAACCATTCATAGTAGTGGAATAGGTTGGGCATTGGTTAAACCCGAGATGGCATAACCGAGAGAATCGCCGTATCCCGCAGTGACATCTGAGATCTGGGAGTTTTCTGTAATATCCTCCTCTGGGACTCGATTTGATGGTAGCTTTGTCCTCAAAGTCCAATCTTTGAGGAAACAACCAAGCTCCGTATTTCGTCTATCAGCGCTTCGTCTATTGTTGGGAATAGGATGCATTCTTTATAGTCTTCTTGTTGGGCATCACCTTGTAATGCATCCCTAAAATTGTACCATCGACTAGCAGAAACAAGCCCGGTGAAGCAAAGGGTGACTTACTTGGCCTAATGTGCCCCATAGCTAAAAGCTTCTTAATAGTTTTCTCAATCTCATCTTTCAAACGCTTGGGGTGTCGGTAAGGAGTAATCATGATCGGTTTCGTACCCTCATTCAGCTCTATAATATGCTCAATACCTCTATCAGGAGGTCTACCTGGTGGAATAGCACTGAAAACCTTAGCATGTTTGATTCGAAGTTCCTGTACATTAGGGTGGTAAGAAGAAGCTTGCTGCTCCAACTGTGAAGGCATTAACTTGCACTCAGCAGCCCACTCTACCATGTCGTGTCGGATCAAATGTTCCATTCTCCGAAGTGAAATTTCTTTTAGGTTGCTGTCCTTGATGGCTTTTAGAACATGATTTGTGCCATCTATGCTGAATTTCATCTCGATATCACGCAAATTAAGTGTGAACTCTCCTATTGCATGAAGCCACTTCATGCCAAGAACTATATCTGTTCCTCCCATGTTCACAACATAAAAATCTGCCTTAAACTCAAAGTTGTTGAGTTTCAATGGCAAATCAGGAATGATTCTCTCACAGTTGAGAGTGTAACCATCTGCAACTTTCACCCGAATGCCTTCAAACTGCTGAGTTTGAATTCCTCTTTTCTCTACTAACCGTGAATCAATAAAATTGTGGGTTGCACCTGTGTCCAAAAGAGATATGACTCTTTGACTTGCTAAGATCCCACGGAGCCTGAAAGAACCCTCTCTCTGCATGCTGGACATATGAGCCTCCTGTAGCTCACTCTCTACCTCAACCTCTGCCTCATTTTCTGATTTTTCTTCGGCTGTGTCATAGATTGCAGCTTGCTGATCAGAAAAATCAGTCAACGTTTCTCCCTCATAAAACCATTCCATGTGCCTGTTTTGCCCTTTAGGCTTGAGGGGACAGTCATGATTGAAGTCATATGGGCCCTTGCAATAAAAGTAGAGCTTCCTTCTTCGTAAATCGTTCATTGTTTCTCGATCTAAAGGGGCTGCAAATTTTTTCTTTTGATCTGCATTATTAGCCTTCTTTGGATTAGATTTTTTCTCTGTGTAGGAGGTAGACGGTTTCGAGCCAAAAGGCTTACGAGGTGTAGTGAGCTCCATATTGCGAGCTTTCCTCATGGCCTCCTGTAGTGTAGGCGGATCAAATGCCTTGATCCATCCTTTCATGGGCTCGAAAAGACCCTCAATGAAGACTATAATCAACCTCCTCTCAGAAATGCCTGTCACCATAACTGACAATCTTTGAAACTCTCCAATATAGGATTCCAAACTACCTAGTTGTTTCAATTGTGCTAGGTCTTTGAAAAATAGTTTAGGATCCCGCTTGTCAAACCTCTCTACCAGTCTATCTGTGAACTCCTGGTACGAAGTAATCCGGTCATGGTGAAGAGTAGTCATGCCATGAATCCATCAGTCATGAGCCACGCCATCAAGGTGAAGTGCTGCAAATCAAATGGCATCCTCCTCAGGCATGGGACGTAATGTCAAGAATGTGTCCAGCTTACTGACCCAGGCACGTGCTGTAACTCTACCACTGCCATCAAAGTTCGCCAAGGTAAGCTTATTGGTCGCCTGTCTAAGATCATTCTGCTTGTTTCTAGGCCTCCTGTCATTCCTGCTTCTGGTGTGTTCTCTCTTCTAGCTCATGAATCTATTGAAGTTAAGATGCTCCTTAACTCTCGGTGGTAGTGCATCCCATTCATCATGCATAACCATGATGTTATCTGCAAAGTTAATCTCACCACCCTGTTCAACCTCAACCTCTTCATCAACCTCATTTCTAGTAAAAATAGGACAAGTAGCTCTCTCAAAGCTGCGAGCTGGAACAATGTTTCAATGGGGTTCACCATGAACACTGCCTTCTTGATCACGATCCTGATTCTGTCCCCTATGAAGTGTCAAATTTTGAACATTTGTGCTGAGCTGCTGGAGAATATTCGCCACCTGTTCTTGGCCTGCAACCATGCCTTTGAGCACATCTCTAGCTTCTCTATCCTCTTCATCAAAATGATTCCTACGAGAACCTTCAGCTTCCCTGTCAGCCATGTTATCAAAGCCTAATTCTTGCCCATTACGTCAAGCGGAATCTTTGAAAAGGAGTTCAAAGTACTTTCGCATAAACTTGGACCTAGCGTAGGTATTTTTGTCAAACCCTATTACGATGAGGCAGCATATAGTACTAACCTAGCGAGGTTGGCGAGGGATGTCAGTCACGATACCAGCATGAGAAGAACCTGTTTGGCTCAAACCTCAAACCCCAGTATTTTCTTAAGTCTTAGTGTGTTATTTTAGTTTTTTAGAGAAAAGTTTATAGACAGAAGAGAAGGGGCGCACAGCATAAATGCTTATAGAATGTAAATCTGAGCTAATTTAAGCGAGATGAAATTACAGAAGATAATTAATAAGCTCAACAATGGATTTAGAACTCATAAACATACCCGAAAGCTTCCAGATTATTTATTCAAGAAAGTAGTCAGGTTAAGCCGACCAAGATGGTGAAAAATTGACAAAATCTAGTGTAGGAGGAGCCTAGGAGATGCAAGTCAACTGGCATGGCGGGGTCAGTGAAATTTAAACCCAGGATAACAAAGGGAGGTCAGAAGAAAGAAGCCCTCATAAAGGGAAGAGTTTCTCTTAGAGATTAAATGCACCCCCGCTGCACAAAATTATTCAAAACAACCAAAGATTGGAAGAGTCTGTTCACTTTGAGGTAAAATGCTCCTTGAAGATGAAATAAGAGGCATCATCTCTCAAACCCTCACATGGCGTGGAAGGGAATTTTGTGGAAACCCACCAGCTCAAGCTCTGTAGAACCTCTGTATGAAGCTCTCACAAACTGCACAGATTCGACTGATCTCTCACAGTCTCAAAAGTGCTCAACACTGAAGAGATTTCATTCTCCAATGGAAGATTGCTCAAAACCCTAACCACAGGTCGAATTTGAAAGCACAGGAAAATGTCCAAGGCAAAGTCAAAATATTCAATCATAGGGTTTCTCATATCCAAATTGCCTTATATAAAGAAGGCACACATTTCCAAGAAGATACACCACTTTCGACATTTAAATCTTTTAAATTATAATTTAAGTCACTTTCAATAGTTTGACTTAAATAAAGTGGGTGCCCTTTTTGAGTTAAGTGATTAAAATATTAAATCACTTTTAGAGAATATTAAAGTGATTTAAAATGTATAAAGTCAATTTGACTTTATAATAAAAAATTAAGTTAATTAATAACTTAAATCACTCAAATAAGCATAACTTCCACAAATCTTCATAGAATCCTGTGCCGTCAGAAGCTATCAACTCCAGAATTGCCAACGCCTGCAGTGAGCTAATCCAAGAACTCTGAAAGCGAGAACGACCAAGCTCTCCAGAAAGTACCACTGACCCTCTAACCAATCCAGCTAGCCCACAAGGGTCCAATAAAGGGCTAACACACTGTTCCCGAGAACTGACTAGAGCGGGGACATCACAGCATGCTAGTTAAAGAATATGCATATTCACTCTTTCTGTTCCTCTATTGTGCTCCAAATATCCAACATATAGAAATTTTTCAGAACATTACAAATCTACAGAAAACAAGATGTATAATAGGCTAGTATCCCCTAATCTTCAATACACTCAGAATTACAAATTCCCTTTAGTTAGGGTTACACTATAAAATATTCCTGAAGGAGTCACTCCAAGATATCTCCATTTGTGAGATCCAGACCTGCTACCTTGATCTACTCAATAAAACGAATCCATAATTAATCTACCCCATTTACAATCAGAGATGCCTCTATATTTAGCTTCTCACAAAATATTAGTAGGGCAGGGTAAACCATTTATACACCTAGCCATAGTTGTCAACTAAAATATATTGCACAAATTATCCTTTTGATACAATACATAAGTTGGTTGCTCCATAACTCATATACATAATAATACTATAGCTCCTCTCTTATAATTAATAATCCACCCTCCTTAACATGCGAGAGGAGATCATGTAGTAAGACATTTAAATCTATGTATACTTTATACCATTTTTGAATTTTGATCATTGATTGATCCATATGTGATCTTAATAGGTGATTGACCTTGATGATCCCATGCTTTCTTGCCACTCTTATCGACACTTGTAGATATGTGATTTTCCTTTGGCATGGCATATTGTATTTGTTTCTTCTTTGATTTCATGTATGCCTATATCCATTACTCTTTTGATATCAATAGTATCCATAGAATAGTTTTCTTTGATTTCTTATATGCTCATCATCATTTTCTTTTTGATGCCAAGCATAGACTATTTACTCGATAATTCTACTTGAATGATTAATAGAGAGCAAATGAAAATAATAGAATAACAAAATATAATAATTACTCGCAACAGTGTTCAAAAAGATATGTCGTCGTATTCATTCGTACTTTAGAGGTGCAATAGTTAAAGGATACTTGCATGCAGTCCTCGACTATGAGTACAATAAGAATTATATAGCAAGGCCAACTTTGGTTGAGAATGCCAACTGTCAGTAACTACCAACTGACAACCAACTGTCGGGGACTAATTACAAAATAACTTATTTATTTATTTATTGGCAACTACATCAACCCCCCAAAAAAGAAAGTCGTCTTCCAGACGACAACTAACAAAATTAGGAGCTAAACAACCCCAGACCAAAACTACTGAGAAGTGGGATGAGAGGATGTCCCTGGATTTATAGAAGATGTGGGAGTGGATGTCGGGGATTGGAGTTGTTGAAGCTTGTGGACCTTCTTTGTGTGCAGCTTCAAATGGTGATCTGCTACGAATTCTTGCTCCCTTGCTGCCTTCAC
>VDFB02224750.1:0-10003 GCA_007258455.2 Sequoia sempervirens
GATCCAATCCACGCTCCATCACAATTAAATCATTTGACAAAGGCATTAACCTACTCATCTAGCATTTGCATGCCCGTTCAGACCCGTTCACAAGAAAAGAAGATGGCCGACCTTCAAGCTCAAAATGCCCAATCCAACAATCCTCAAGATCCCAACAACACCTCATCAGATCCCAACAAGGGTACCAACATCTTACATGACCCTCACAATGGTACTTCATCACACTCCAACACTGAGAATCAGAATAACTCGCCACATGGAGAAGAGAGCATGGTTAATCAACCTGAACTCACACTTGAGGAACATTTTAGCAATCCTGCCAATGTGCAAATGACCGACCGTTTGCTTGCAAAACATGGGGAAGAAATCTTGGCCCACTTGATTAAGAAGGGTGTTAAACCTCCCTCCAATGTTGACTTGTCCAAATATAAGGGTGCCCCATCTCACGTACTCCAAGGGTCCCAAAATGCACCCGAAGGTTCATACTTTTCCAATGTTCCTCCAATTGAGGGTTGGCATCAACCTGAATTTGGCAATGCCGTCCTTTATCAGGTTAATTACCCCCCACATGCTTCGACCTCAGCTATAGGTGGATCTCAGGTGCCCAATCCCAATAATCCTTTCGCTTATGGCATGCCACAAAACATTCTGCAACCTCCGCCATTAACATTAACCGCACCCCCTCCTTTGAACCCACCTACGGTCAATATTGGGAGTACCTCCTTTGCTACATCACTTCCTCCTCCTGGGACCACCAACACGCCACCTCAACAGGTTCCCCAATCTACTATCCCACCTCAAATACCACCACAAGGCACACCCCAGCTGAACATTCTAAGCGGAACCCAACAACCTCCTTTACAAAGTGTGCCCACACAACCCCCGCCGTCTCATCCGCAACAACCTATACCCAATACTTTGACCTCTTCACAACAACCATCCTACCAACCACAAGGCAATCCATCTCAACCGCCTACCCAAACCATATCTCCCTTTCTTGCGTCCCTTTTGCGTCCAAAGGTCCAACCACAACATAATATCCCACCTTAGTCCACACATCACTCAATGCCGCAACAACAACCTCCACAACACTACTACCACCATAATCAACAACAATTTCACCAACAACCGTTTTATGCAACCTCCCAACAATCACAACAATATCTTCAATACCAACAGGCCAACATGCAACGTCCTGTCCAAGTCCCTCAGCAACCTACCCCACACCTTCACCAAACAAATTCATATTATGCCCCACAACAACAACCCCCATATCAACAAAACCCCCTACCTTACCATCAAGTCATGTCATCATCCAATCATCCAAACCCACATTTTAACAATCCAACACCCTTTCAACAAGATCCCTCATCTTTCTATCATCCATATCCCCCCAACCCACCCCCAGCTAGTTCGGACTTGTTGGAAATCAAAGCTGCCCTTAAGGACCTTCAAGTAGGGGGCACAAAACAATCATTTAAATTTGAAGATATATGCCCATATCCGTTCGATCCATCCATCTCATTGATCCCATTCCCTAAACACTTTGAGATTCCAAAATTTGACAAATACAAGGGAGACAAAGACCCTAAGGCCCACTTGCAAGAGTTTTATGCACAATGTCAAGAAGTCATGTATAACGATAACTATCTCTTACGTCTGTTCCCAACAAGCCTAGCAAGCCACGCCCTAGATTGGTTCATGACTCTTGAAAAGGGGTCTATAAAAACTTTTGCAGAGTTATCAGAACAGTTTGTCTCCTACTTCTCCTTCAATTTGCGGAAGGATACTGACACCTTAGATCTCTTAAAAGAGAAGCAACGGGATGGAGAAACCTTTACCAGCTACCTCCAACGGTGGCGTGCATTAGCCAGTCGAATGAAGAATCCTTTGAAAGAAAAAGACATGGTCACTCTTTTTGTGGAAAATTCACATCCCGACATGGCCCACAATTTTAGACTACACTGTGTCACCACTTTCGCTGAGATAGTGGAAAAGGGACCTATCCTTGAACGTGCCCTTATCGCCAAAGGACACATTAAAATACACAGTCATGACAAAGAACGGTCATTCGGAGATAAATCACGATTTTGGAACAAAAACAAAAATGCAGTGAATGATGGAGTGACAGACACCAAACATGTCCAAGTGGCTAATGCATCCCAAGGGCAACAACAGTCTGTACCCAACGCCATATCAATACCGCAGGGGGCACCTCGTCCCCCTCAACAGTCAAACCCAAGAAATCAAGGGAACACCAAACGTCAATACGCCCAATTGGGTGAACCCTTGAGTGTTGTTTTCAATAAATTGTTACAAATCAATTATCCCATCACATATCCTGTCACCAAACCATTCGATGAGTCCAAACCCAAGCCGGCATGGTTTAAAGAAAATGAGTATTGTGACTTTCATAAAATCAAGGGACACTCCTTGAATAAGTGTCAGGGTTTAAAAAATTATGTCCAAGATCTCATTGATCGAGGAGATATCAAGGTTGACCCCAGTCAACCTTCATCATCCAATGCTCAACTGCAAATCTATCAAAATGCCTTCCCAAACCATAGTCAAGGTCCTAGCACCTCCACTAGTCATCCCCAAAACAACAGCACCAATAATGTGAATTACAAGAATGTGCCCTTCAATTATGAAGGCGTTATTCATTACATTGAGCAGGTGGAACCCCGAGTATCCATGATACACGTTAAAGCCAAAGACCCTCAATGTGCTGTGACTACACAACAGGCCCGCATTACCGTCCCCGCAGCCGCTACACCCATCCAACCCACTCCTGCAAACTCTCAATATAACATCCTTGATCACCTAAGGAAGACCCCCACTCATATATCTATTCTGGATTTGCTTAAGTCTTCCTCAGTACATCAAGAGATCCTCAATAAAGCCTTGCAGGAAACCCACGTACCAAATGACATCGACCCCACACAATTCCAAGCTTTGGTGGGACACTTGGCTTTGTCTCATCACCTTCACTTCAGCCAAGATGATATGCCCAATATCGATGTTAATCATAACCGTCCTCTACATATTGAAGTCATAGTTGCCCGCCATAAAATAAAAAGGGTCTTGGTAGATAATGGCTCTGCCCTCAATCTATGTACTTTGAAATTTATAAAACAGATAGGGTATTCTCAAGCAGACCTAAGCAACCAGATAATTACAATCAAAGCTTACGACTATGCAGAGAGAAATTCAGAAGGAATCATCAGTCTTCCTATCCAAGTAGGACCCGTGCTCCAATATACTACCTGTCATGTCCTTGATCTGGACTTACCGTATAATCTCCTTCTTGGCTGCCCATGGCTCCATGCTATGCAAGCCGTCCCATCCACATACCATCAATGCCTCAAATTCCCAGTCAACAGACAGGAGATCACCATCTATGCCAACCCCCAACTGTTTGAGTATTATCGAGCTTTAGAAGCATCTTTTCCACATTTACATTATTGTCCAGGGGTCGAAATGGGGGCATCCCATCCACCATCCTCAAATCCATCATCCTCCAATCCATCATCCACTATAATCGCCACTCCATCCTCCGCCACTAATCCCTCAGTCACTAGAGTCCAGATCATAGACAAAGGGTGCGGTGAGTATGAGATGCATACGGCTCTCAATGTAGCCACTATGCCACCGTCACCACATGGGTACGGTCAACCTTCACATGCTATACAAAAGGAAGACAAGATCATCACCTTCAGCGGAAAAAACATTCCTACTACCACCTTCAGATCTCCGAGTGTCAAGGTCGATGCACTAGAGGAAGACATCAGCCAATGGGTCTACCGAGAAGAACCTGAGCCAGAAACTCCTCTAAAGAAATATTTTCAGGAAAAATACCCTTGGCCAGCAAAGTTTGTGGAAAAACATAACTATCAAGGTAGAGGCCTGGGTAAAGAGGAACAAGGACGCTTGCAACCCATTGATACACCACAGTCACCAAAAAGAGTAGGCATTGGGTACGACAGGAAACAGAAAAGCCCTGCAAAATCATCCAATACTTCCAATAGTATCACCATGGACGATGGCTCATTGGAAGACATACCCGAGGAGGAATCCATCATACAAGCATACGATGACGTTGACAACACTGACTTATCCTCCATGTTCGAATTCCTATCTGTTTGCACCATCAGCCTATCCCTTCGTCACCCTGAACTCATTGATTGGGACCTACGCAACACCACACCTGTCAGTATGCCAGCGGACACCCATGTCAACCTTATGGGATTGGGGAAGGATGAACACTCCAGTCGCAAAAGTAAGAATAAGAAACATAAAAAGAGGTCATCTAGTGAAAACCTCCCTGAGGCACTTCCTGACCTAACAAAAGTAAAAATAAAGGACGCATCTGAAGGCGAAAACCTCGAAGAGGCGCCAGAAGATGGAGATGTTCATCTTCCCCTGATGGGAACTCAGCTATCTACCAGATCGTCTATCCTGATTAAAGAAACGCAAGAAGTTAATTTGGGAACTGCTGAAAATCCGAAGATCACCTATGTAGCCAAGTCACTCTCCGAACAAGAATATCTAATATTTGCGCAGCTACTCCGAGAAGGCATCATCAATTTTGCCTGGTCATATTCAGACATGCCAGGCTTAGACCCTGCTTTAGTGGTTCACCACTTAGACATTCGTCCAAACGCCAAACCCGTCAAGAAAAAACTTCATAAGATGCATCCACAAGTTGCGTTGTTAGTAAAGAAAGAGTTGGAGAAGTTACTGGACGCGGGTTTTATCAGACCTATTGACTACTCCAAATGGATCTCTAACATAGTGTCGGTTGCTAAACCAAATGGTGACATTCGGGTCTGCACAGATTTTAGGGATCTCAACAAAGCCTGCCCGAAAGATGATTTCCCTATTCCTAATATTGACATGTTGGTTGATTTAACGGCAAGACATGAGATGTTGTCCCTCATGGATGGCTTCTCCGGTTACAACCAGATCCGAATTGCACCTGAAGACCAACACAAAACCGCCTTCACAACTCCTTGGGGCACCTTCTATTACAATGTTATGCCCTTCGGTCTCAAGAATGCGGGGGCGACGTATCAAAGAGCTATGACCATTATCTTCCATGACCTTATCCACATTATCATGGAAGACTATGTTGATGACCTATTAGGGAAATCCAGAACGCGAGCCGAGCATCCCACCATTCTGAAGAAGATATTTGAGCGACTAGAGCACTATAAGTTGCGGTTGAATCCAAAAAAGTGTGTCTTTGGCGTCACGTCAGGGAAATTGTTGGGTTTCATAGTCTCCCGCAGAGGTATTGAAGTTGATCCTGCCAAAGTAAAGGCTATTCTGGACATGCCGCCTCCACGCAATCTAAAGCAGTTAAGGAGCCTCCAGGGAAAAATGCAGTCCATCCGGCGGTTTATAGCCCAACTTGCAGATAAATGTCAGCCGTTTACCCATCTTTTGAAGAAAGATTCTGTCTTCCGATGGACTCCACAATGGGTTTTGATAAAATCAAGGAATACTTAGCTCATCCACCAATTTTGATGCCGCCTATCCCAGGAAAACCCCTCCTGCTTTATATCTCTGCTACCTCAGTCGCACTGGGGGCATTATTGGCACAGCACGATGAGTCACTCAAAGAAAGAGCAATCTACTACATCAGCAGAACACTAGTCGGCTATGAGTTAAATTACTCTCCTATGGAAAAAGCATGCCTTGCGCTTGTCTTCAGTACACAGAAACTCCGCCATTACATGCTCAGTCACCCAGTCAAATTAATTGCTAAAATTGATCCTTTGAAATACCTGTTGTCTAGAACCACCTTGACTGGCCGCATGGCCAAATGGGTCATGCTGTTAAGTGAATTTGACATCGAGTATGTGGAACGCAAAGCTATTAAAGGACAGGTTATTGTTGATCAATTGGCTGAAGCACCACTAGTAGATGCCTACCCAATAGACACTGAATTCCCGGATGAAGGAGTCTACACAGTAATAGAAGCACCAACTTGGACGTTATACTTTGATGGCTCATACACTCACAGTGGATCTGGGGCAGGAATTCTATTAGTCACCCCTCAAGGTGACTACATCCCAAAATCATTCAGAATAGCGTTTCCCTGCACCAACAATATGGTGGAGTATGAAGCCCTCCTCACCGGCCTTAGAATTGCAAACAGTGGCACATTACACATTTGAAGGTCTTCGGAGATTCCTTGTTGGTTATCCGACAAGTTAATGATGAGTTCCTCACGAAAGATGACAAACTGCTACCCTATAAATGCATGGTGGACGATTTCAAGAAATATTTCACCTCCATATAGTTTGACCAAATCCCTCGAATGCAGAATAAAGCAGCAGACGCCATGGCCACTATTGGTTCTCTGATTGACATGCCCAAGGATCGGACAGAGTGTGAGTTTCTGGTCGAGCAACTGTTAATCCCTGCATACGACATTCCTGACACTGACATGGTGTGCGATGTTGTAGGTCCTGCCTCCCCGTGGTACCAAGACATATATACTTACCTTCGTGACAACACCATACCCCCAGAACTTACACGCAACCAACATAAATCCTTTATCCATCGTTCATCCCGATACATCCTCGTTGGTGATACGCTTTATCGTCGCAGGTATGATGGGATCCTCCTGAGATGTCTGAATGAGACCGAAGCCTAAATGGTACTAACAGAAATACACGGTAGTATTTGTGGGGCTCATTCAAATGGTATGGCTCTAGCCAAAAGAATCCTACGGGATGGATATTACTGGCCTACATTGGAGCGTGATGCTTGCGAATTTGTAAAGAAATGTCTTCCGTGTCAACAGCATGCGGATTTGATCCACGCTCCAGCACAAGAACTTCAGCCTCTCTTAACACCTTGGCCGTTTTCTCAATGGGGTTTTGACTTGATTGGAAAGATCCACCCACCATCATCCGATGGCCATACATTCATCATCACCGCAACTGAGTACTTCACCAAATGGGTGGAAGCAATGCCACTCTCCCAAATCACCGGTACTCAGATTTCTAAATTCATCCTCTACCATATTCTCTACAGATATGGTATCCCATCCACTATCATTTCTGATAACGGAAAACTATTTAAAAATCAAGCTATGAAGCACCTATGCGATACTTTCCACATCCAACATCGTTGGTCAATGCCTTACTACCCTCAGGGTAATGGTCAGGCAGAAGCAACCAACAAAACCCTCATCCGCATCCTCAAAAAGGTGGTCAATAACACTGGACGAGATTGGCACCTTCACATACATCCCGCCCTTTGGGCATACCACACATCTATCCGTACCCCAACAGGCGCCACCCCATACTCTTTAGTATATGGCGCGGAAGCCGTCTTTCCAATCGAAGTCGAGCTCCCCTCATTGAGAATTTCTTTGAAGAACCTCATCAGCGAAGATGCCCGCATTGCACGCCTTGCCCAGCTGGAGTTACTAGATGAACGCAGAATACGGACCTATGATCACCTACAAGTATACCAGAATTGCCTTAAACGTCACTACAATAAAAAGGTCCGCCCCAGGCAATTTCAGGTTGGTAAACTTGTGCTCAAGGAAAATCACCGCACTCAGCAAGATCATGACAAGAAAGGCAAATTTGAGGCCAATTGGTTAGGGCCATATATCATAACTGCCAAATATGGATCTGGAGCCTATAGGTTGGCTACTCTGGATGAAGATCCCCTTGATGAACCTGTCAATATTCTCCATCTAAAAAGGTTCTACGCTTAAGGTCCACTTGGTCTACCCTATCAAAAATAAATCAAAAAATCAAAAATTGCATAAAAAAAAAAAAACCACCTCTTGGTGGCACCTTGGATAAGTATGGATGGTGAAAACCTAGTACCAGGCGTCATCCATAGAGGGCTTAATCATTATCTACCTGGCATCCTAGTTACTTTATGCTGTCATACACACTTTCCTCCCCACCCACATCAGCCTAGGCCGCTTGGTACTTGTTGATTAAGCATTGGACGACTCACCTTACCTATCCCTCATCCTGAGCTTTCTTATATCCTACTTTGAGCTTATGTCTTTTGTCCGTCGGTCCATGTCGTCATATAGGATCATCCATCGTGTCGGTCTTCATCTAGTCCCACCCTCTTGTCTCACTTCCATCCTTTTATCGAACTACGTTCCCCCTGCGCTTTCACGTAGGCAAGGTTGGTCATTCAATCCTCCCCTGGGGCATTTGTCGGTCACGTCTTGTGTCCATCATCGGTCACCTTTGTCCTCTTTCCATTTTATCCATGGTCCTTTTTCGTGAACTACGAGGGCTCTGCGCTTTCACGTAGGCAAGGCTAATCTTTGATCGGCCCCCGAGCCCCTAGGTCTTTAGGTTGTCTTGTCTCCCTTGTGGTTGTGTCATCAAGCTATGCCTTTATCCAGCTGATCCTTAACAAGCAAAGACCCACTTGCACCAACGAATCTAATCAATTTTGAATATCCTTTAACATACCGATCTTTTTTCTTAGCATCCATCACAGGTCTTAACAGGATGCATCCTTCCTAACAGACCTCATCAAGCCCATCCATCCCCTTGATCCTATGGAAAAGGACATTTGAAATTGATTATGATCCTTTTTGTTGCTTTTGGTTTTTGTTTATCATTTGGGCGCCCTATTGTCACTAATCAAGGCCGTCATAATTTATCATATTATGGCGCGTTTTGATTAATTCACATAGGGGCATATCTTGATCTTTTATTTTATTGTTTTGTTGTGTTTTCTTGGTTTTCCCACATAGTACCCACCAAGATCCCTGAGGTCTTGTGTTATGTTGGGACATCCTTTTGTGTTTGTGGTTATCTCAATACCGGACCCGAGCAAGGTCTTTGTGACTTTGTGATATTGAGATAGCTTTTTTGTCTGGCGTGTTTGTCTCATGCATTAGACACTAATTTTACCTCGGTCCTCTGTACCTTGGTGTATCGTGTCCTATGCTATAACAAAAACCAGTGCTCCAAAGATGGCTAATTGAATTAGGATTGCATTTTTCATAATCACTGCATTAACACTCACCCTATGGTTTTTGGTTGTGCAAATATTTTCTCCCATTCTTTCCCCTTCTTCTCAGGGTACTGATACTTTTTGACATATGCCAAATAACATCCATCTTCACCATTACGGCATACCCACCTCTCATTACCATGTCAGTTCTTATCGACACTTCGAGCCGTATGTTACCTGCATCATGTGTTAGGACCATACATCCATCGCCACCTGCATCACCATACATTAGATCCATACATACCTTACCACCTGTATCACAAAGTGTTAAACGCATAATATATCACATCTTGCATACATAAAATGTTCATACGAAAATCCGTCATACATACATACATCATAAATAAGTCAATTAGGCATCCATATATATATATATAAATCATCATAAATCCATTAGGTACACATATAATATCACCATTCGCATCCATAAAATTATTCCTATTACATAAGTACATAACTCCACTCATCCACATAAACATTTCAATAAATCAATGCATACGCATAAGTAAAAATCATCCATAAACACATACATCTATTCATCCACATGAACATCTCATATCATAAACATAAAACATAAAATAAATCAACACATGAGTGCATCCATCCACATAGACATATAGTACCATATACGCATGCATATAATCATCCATCATCACACAACAACCTACTCCATAGTGTCAATAAGAACGGTCTCATATCAAAATAATATAACATGTGTCACATATCCATCATACATATATCCGTCACATAAAAAAGTACAAAATCTAGGGATATAGAACATCCCTGATATTCATCCTACACAATCCATCCTGCATCTGTCAAAAATACAGTACCCTGTCACCTCCCGAATGAACTCCCCACGTCTGATCTCTGTGGAGACTCAGGTCCTGCCCCTCTGCCTGGTGAAAAACCCGGTGAATCACTGTAGCCACGGGTCCGTGTCCCCAATGATTGTGAAGGCACTGGCATCTGAGGTGCCTGCCTG
>VDFB02224751.1:0-12536 GCA_007258455.2 Sequoia sempervirens
TTATGTTGCTGAAATGTTTTCAGAGTTGCTTCGAGGAATGCATACCTCCTAGCCATTTCTCTTGGTTACGTGCTTGAAAGATAGCACCTAGCTAAGACTTCGGAGACTGCTTCTCATCCAGATTTGCAGATAGAGCATCAATGTTGAAGATTTCAGAGATTGGTCCGTTTTACAGTTGCTGATTTTAGCATGGCTGAAAGTAGTTTTAGCTTAGAAGTCATTGTGTGATTTTTGTTTGGTTCTAGGTATTTTACCCTTGTCTTTCTCATCCTAGGGCGCCCCTCTCTGGTGAGTTTCGGAATTTATTATTGTGTATGATTTTATCTTGTCAAATTGCCCTTTCTAGAGGGATTTTCATTGCTGAGCTTGTCTTGAAATTCGTGCAAAATAAATAAGGGTCTTTTGGAGTGGTTTCAATGTTCCATCTTGGGCGCCATCATCAGTAGACTATTATGCATTTGATTTTGAGTCATTTGAGTGAGTGTGGAATAAATTATGAGCATTTTGGTGAGTTGTAGGGTTGCTGGTCTGTGCATTTTCAGTCATATTTCTGTCATATCAGATTGTAGGAGTTCATCATTTGAGTGGGTTTGAGTCTAGGAGTTCTTGTTGAGCATTGAAGAGACAATATACATTGTTGCAGCATTGATATACTTCTAACTCAGTGATCTTGGCAGGCATTTCTATATCATATTGTAACTTGATCAGTAGTACTGTCAGCATTCTCATTTATCTCTCACTTACTTATTGTACTACCCGCTGAATAAGTGGAAGAGGCTGGCTTGCCGCCTATTTTACATTTTGAAGTTGCATTGTAAAATCATGTTGCTGACCGGCTAAGCCGTCACTGCATTTCATGGATCCTCTGACCATATGTTCGCCAGTCCTTGGCACATTTCTTGGTTAGAGTTACTTTCAGTCAGTAGTTGATAGGGATCCTCTGACCATATGCTCGTCTCTCCTAGACGCATCCTTGGTTAGAGTTTCTTTCCAGTTCCGCATTGCATCAAATCCTCTGACCACATGCTTGCCCGTTTTGGGCACATTCTTGGTTAGAGTTACTTCCGCATCGTTTTGGTTTTGACTCTAACCTTAACGGGTGCGTGTTGCATTATAACTGTTATTGAAAAATTGAAAAAAATTGGTTCGGTTCATTACATTTAGAACCAAGAGAGGCTTCCCTAAAAGTGTCCTTAACATAATTAATCACAAATCAAGATGAACAAGTTGAAATTTCTAGAGTAGTACCCAATGTACATTTGATCCCAAAGGCTATCACTAGAGCAAAGAGTAACCTATTGCACATAAGATCTCATACTAAGCTGATAAGGACATCATTGCACAACTACAAGGTGTGGGTATGTAGAACATAATTCTCCAAGATAAGAACTCTCAAGGCTCACTACAAATGTTTTCCCTTGTTGAAATACTAAACCATGAAGTGCATACAAACTAAATTTCCTACTTCTAATCTACTAGTGAAAGAAGTGTTTGGTTGGGCATATGGTGGATCATAACTTCCATGACCGATGCCTAATCCATTGGGTAACAAAGTCATAGAATACCATGAGATACAACATATTGAAATCACAAAAGAATGAGTTGTGCAGATACATACACCACAAATAATGATATCAAATAACTAAACAAACTTAGTTATTCATCCCCATGAAATCCAAATGGAAATTTTTTAAAATTTTTGCAAATGTCACAACTAGACATACATGCTCTGATATTAGTGTATTGTGCTTATCAAAAAAATTCAAATAACTTGCAAATCTTCCAATCCTAACTCATAGACATTTCATCAAACAGCTGGTGCACAATTGATTTTATATGTATTTCAACAAAATACTATAAATAAACACAATAGAATTGATTCCCACAAATTTGAATGTTGATGTCAATAGCACTGTATTTCTGATCATAATGAGCATGTACTAACAGCAGATCTGTATGCTGATATAAAAATCAGAAAATACATTATATAAATAAAATAATTTTTTGACCTGAAATGTTGATGAAAAAGAAAACCCAAAGTCAAAAATTATTTCTGATTTAATAAATCATCCTTATAGCTGAATGGTAGATCAGCAATGGTATGGGCCTCCAAAGGGAAGTGGAGCTGAGGTAGAAAACACAAAAAAAATTCAAACAGCAAACACAATTCCCTTTCAATCTAAGTTGCCAGTTCTGGTACAGGATCGGGTACAAGTAAACCGGTATGACAAAAAAAAATTCCCTTGGGTATGGCTGTATAATATATATATATATGCAAAAAAATTAAAAATATACAGAATTGTAAATGCATTTGATAGTATGATACTTCATCAATCCTCAATCATCATTGAATCATTGATCAATGGTAGTGATAAAGATAAATGCCAATTGATAGTTCAAAATTTCAATATTATGTCACATATCATGTATGTCTAGAGTCACAATTCAAATGAAGATCATTACAACAACAAAATTGCAATAAATACAATAAAAAATTTGTATAATTGTCTAAGACTCTAAGTCTTCAATCTTCATCAATCATCAAAAGGATCTAGATCAAGGTCATCGCTTGGTTTAACATCATTTGGACCACAAGTTAATGCATTGTCACTCGTACTAGGTGCATCATGTGCAAGAATCTCATCACCATCATGATCATCATCTATAGTGACTATAGAAAGCTTTGCAATAGATGCATCCAAGTTGGCACACTCAGGGACTATGTCCCAATGCTTCATTGAACCATCCTTGTACTCATCTTGCTTATGTGATAGAAGATGCAAGTTGGAATTGACATAAACCAAGTCTTCTTTTTTTGCAGCCAACCGGTTACACTTCACTGAGTGGATATAGGAGTATGTACTCCAATTCCATTCAGCCAAAGAACTTGCAACTTGTTGAAATTGGAGAGAAAACCAAAACAACTTAAAAATAAAAAAGATGCAAAAAAAATTAAAGAATGGTAAGTACTAAAGTCTATAATACAAATGTTAAATAATAAAAAATAAAAAAATTCCTTGTGATAGAATCTTGATTGTGTAATGTCCTTCTCAAACTGATCGTTCATGTGACCGTTGGCCTTTTTTCTGGAAACCCGAAGGCTAGTCGGAAGGTAAAATTAGGGTTTCCTATTTTTGAGGAGGTCTTTGCTCAGAGATGGTGGATTCAATGGCGGATTCCTTTTGGGTTTTCAGAGGGCTTCGCAGTGGTATGTTCATCTCGGCATTCAGAGCACTTTTTGGAATTTACTATTTTTAGTAAATTCTATTTTTGGCAGCTTTCCAGATGAGTTCAGCTCGGTTAACTTCCTGCTTCAGTTTGGACAGATGTTTGGCTCAGTATTGGCTTCAGAGCACCTTCGGAGGAATAAGCTAAGTCATTTAATTAAAAGGGTCACGTTTAAATATTATATTTTAACGTTGACCATGGGCCTAGATTAATGACTTAAAAATGTTTTTAAAAAGGGGTCTTTGAGGGTGGCGCCCTCATTAAAAGAATATTTTAATTATTGCAAAGTCAAAGCAAGGATATGAAGGGCGAAATTATTTAAGCATGATATTTATTTAAAATATCAAATCTTAAGCCATAAAGGAGAAGTACGCCATCTTGAGGAGATGAGGGGTTTTGACCTAAAAGCTGATTTTAGGGTTTCGTGAAGTCAAACGAAACTTATAAAGAGGAGTCTTGTGCATCATTTTGGGGATCTTTGGACGACTATACTGTTATGCTGCCGGATTGGCTCTGGGATTGCTTCGAGGAATGAAGGCCTCCTAGCTTGGGCATCACTTCGTGTTTGCAAGACAACATCTAGTGGTGAATCATTGTACTGTGAGTTGCATTTAGTTTGTGTTTTGTTCTCAGCTCATAGCATAGTTAAATCAGATTGGCATATTAGTGTTTCAGCATCTTGCATTGTTGTAGACAGCAGTTTCATGTTTTTATTCATCTATCAAAAAATACAAAAATAGTAGTTCTGGGTATTGCATTTATAGTTGTGTTTAGGGGAGGCGAATGTTTGTCTCAAATCTCAGATTTTAATGTGTTGTATTTAATTTTTAATGCCAAGTCGAATTCTTCAGCTGGGCCGTACCTTTCAGCCTTCTTGGAATTCGTGCATTAATCATTGGGGATAGTTTGATCTGTTTTTAGAGTCTTTGTTGAGTCGCCATCATTGCTAGGGCATTTTGCATCCTGTTTCGTGTTAATCGGATGATTATTGAGCAAGTTATGAACATTACCTTGAATTTGTAAGTTGCTGGTTACTCTTTTAAAGTGCAGATCTGTCAAAAAACAGTATACAGAAATCTGCTTTCCTGATTTGTGGTTTGGACACTGTGATCACTTAAGGATTGTAGCTGATTCATTATTGAATGTACTATTTGATAAGTATCTGATATCTTGACATTGCAGGCAATAATAATCTTTGTAAACTGGCAGTAGTACTGACCAGTGTTCTTAAAATTGCTTTGTCTCGATTTGTAATACTCATTCTTATCTTCAGTATTAGTTAAGATAGTTATAACTCCGCCCTATGGTAGCTACTCTCCCATCTTGGGTCAGCAAGCACATTCTGGGTGTTGAGTGTTTTTCAGCTTCAGCATTTCTCTTTCAAAGTTGTGTTATTGTAATCACTCCGTCATATGGTCGCCCCTCACTCCGCATTGGATTGGGTAGCACATACTTGACGTTGAGTTCTTTCTGCATTTAGAATAGAAGACCCTCTGACCAATGCTCGCCATCATCGGCGCCATTACTGGTTAGAGTTGCTTTCTTCTGCGTTTTGGGTTTCTCCTCCTAACCTTACGGGTGCACTGCTTTGTCTGATGGCTGAAAAGCGAAAAATTTGGCTCGAATATTTCAGATTACAAGAATGCTGAAGGAACAAATAATCTTTCCCATGGAGATACCACCATGTATGAGCATATACACTGTGTTGGTCTTTAAAAGCACAAATACTATGATTTCGTCCTGTGATGAATATGCCAAACTCTTTCCTAACATTTTCCACCACTTTTGGATCTAAGAAGAGTCTTTTGAATGCTTGCTTGTACCCGTTAGCAACTTCACTATCTCTAAATGGTGTTCTCACTGGCAAAGCACGTATTTGTGCTCTATAGTATTTGGGAGACAATGCATATGCAAGAAGATGCAATGGTGTGTTCATCTTGTCCCAACGATGATGAATGATTTTTTCAACACTTCAAAAAATGTTTCTTCAAGGTCATTCTCTTTTTGTCCTATTATGACCTTTATTTTTTCTATCATGGAGTCAATGCCATCATAGATTTCCCCCAAACATGGTCGATCTATATCAGCAAACCTGATCATACTCATGATAGGCTCAGTGAAAATCTAGGCATAATCCACACGAGCCCACCAATTGCCATCTAGGATCAATGACTTGACCTTCTAGGGCCTTTTTGAACTCGATGTCCTCCAAATACTCCGTTGGTTGCTAAAAACCATGGTACCCAATGCCTCTTGCACCTTCACAAGTCGTCTCAAAACGATTGTGTGTGATGCAAATCGAGTCTCAACAACCTAGGATCATGTAAAACATAAGTTAATAACACATTAAACTATTAAAATAAATTATATAAGTATACATGGCATAAATAATAAATAAAATTAAAAAATAAACTAAATAATTTAATTAAATTTACCTTCAACAAATCCAATTTCGAGAAAGTCTTGCTTTGTGACATATGGTGGCTTGTCACAAACATTTGGATCTCCTGTAATGAGCCTAACTCAAAACTGACCACAATTTGCCCTGATTGGCTGATTGTAATTTCGTCAAACAGTTTAAATGCAACCTTGCAGCTTGCTGATATAGTGTTTCAGTCTGAAGTTGCTTGATAAAATGGATGCTAAGATTAATTTAAATACCCCTATAATGCCCACAATCTGATCTACATACTAATATGCAATTCTTTTGGATTTTTAATGCAAATATATGAGACTCTAGGTATGCAAAAATTTGGCTACAGCAAATAGACATTTTGTAAAACACTTGTCATGCATCATATCATTCACAATTCCATTTGCAAGAGCATCTATTGAAATCAACTACTTATATCTCCGTTATTATGACTACTCCAATACAATGTTAATATCCAATAGCCAAGACTCTTGGCTGATACATATGAATTAATGCTTAAATCTGATGCAAACTGTCACCTACAGCCGTACCTCTTATTATGCAGCTTAATGACATCTAACATGCATGAAATTAACAAATGAACCTGGTTTAAGAGCCGCCTTGTATTCCCAATGAAGAAGCAATGGATATTCTGGAAGATGATGACCATATGCAGCCCATACAAATTTCTGAAGAAGTCCCCCCTGTTCTGATTGGGAATGTTGAAATAAAATAATCTCCAGCTGTTATGTATTCCAAAATACAACCAACATCATCCAATAGTCCTCCTAAGTGGAGCGCCCAAGGTGAGAGACAAAATCGAACCAAGATGAATGCGCTCCAAGTAAATTTGTAGTTACTCCCAGCTGGTAATAATGGCTGATAACAATCTGCATGCTGGTATGATCAAAGCTGATGCAACTATACTCTTATATGAAAATCGGCTACATCGCCTAGCTCCAAAAGGATGCGCCCAAGCTCACAGAATTTTTTATCTGATTTTTAATGCTTCCAAACATGAAAATCGCCCCTGTAGCTTGCTTCAGATCTGATTCTTCAAAAGGTAAATAATCTCCAATATTCCTGGCTTCTAATCTATTCGAATAAGATTAATATGACCTAAGGATGAGGGCGCACCAAACCCAAGGACAAATCAATGCACATTCAAGCTTCCACAAACAAATTCGTATTTCTAATGGCGTCCTTGAGTGCTGCAGATTTAGCTTCAGACTTCTGGAAATATAATCTGATCTCTTCTTCAATTTTCAATACCCTAGAGTGCAATGATCCAATGCCCAAAGATGCTAGACTTCTCCCAAAATCGTATTCCTCAGAAAATTGGCCCTTGGCCACAAATTTTTGCTTGATGAAGTGACTGAATTATCACCTCCAATCTGCAATAATTCAGGTGATATTTCACACCCTCAAAATTGCTATCAATGGGAGTTTTCGTTCCCAAAGACAAATTGATTATCTACAGACCACTTGGCTCCACAAATACTCAAGAAGAAATCAACAATCACCAACATCAAATCTGCCTCCTCAATAGTGAGACCTCAAGGTCTATTTATGCTTCCTTCCTCTAGAGGTCGGCCTCAATAAAATAATATTATCTTTTTGCTTCTAGAGGATTCCAATATATTTTAATTTTTGCACTTTATAAAATATTAAAATATTATGTTATTAATAAAGTGCATCTCAACATCAAATTATAAAATAAGGTTTCCATAAATAGAAATAATGATGAAATATAATGGAAAACCTTACTCCAACCAAAAGCTGAGCCAAGTAATCACCAAATGACTGCCAGATGACTCTCTCACCATGCCTCATTAGCCTACGAGAGCCATTAATAGGCTAATCCTGCTGATATGTCATGGTCAACTAGAAGGGGACATTACATCTCCTCACCCTCTTGGTATATATCTTTCACCCACTCTATTTGACTACCAATTGCTTGCATCACCACGTTAAGGGAGTGTATGGTGCATGGTGTCCAAAAAATGTGCTCATACCTTTCCTCAACCAAAATACTTGCAGCCCTGCAATTTTTTGCATTGTCCATAATGACTTGAACAACATTTTTAGGACCCACCATTTCTATGGACTCAAGGATTTTTGAAACCAATTTTGCATCCTTGATTTGCCCCTCACAATCAAATGCCTTCAAAAACATTGCCCCTTTGGGGGACACTACAATAACATTTATTAAAGGTCAGTTTTTGCAATCTTTCCATCCATCAAAAACAATAGACATTCCTATTTCAATCCAAGAATCCCTAATTGGTTTGAGTGATCTCTACAAAAAAAAATTATTTTCCTAATAAGGTGGTGCACACCTTTTCATACCCAGGACCTTTGAAACCAAAAGGTGCACTATTGATTGTCGCCACCATATCACGCCAATATGGTGATCTCACCAAGTTGAAAGGAAGACCATTGGCATAAATGCAATGTGCAATTTTTTACTCTGCAATGTCTTTTGCTTCAATTTGAAATGCCTTATCCAATGGGCCTCTTTTGTGGGAAGGAGTGGGATCTTCTACTTGGATAGCGGGTGTCTCCAAGAAAGGATGTTGAGAGGCCATTACTGAATCTATAGGTAAAGTCATTGATGTTATTTTTGCTAAAGGATGACTTCTTAATCTTGCTCTCACTCATGGCATCAGCTTCTTCTTGTTCTCTAATGAATGTCATAATTTTTTCCTTTGGCAACCCCTTCTTATTTCACCCTCCAAATATTCTAATCCCTTTCCCACTTTGTGCACATAAGTGAGCTTTCACTCAACTATACAAGCTCTCAAATTGGACTCCACACTCATTACAATCCCAAATGAACGCCCCACCTCTTGGAAGTTGTTCAAGCATCGTAACATGATTCCATAAAGGAGATGCTTGATTAATTTTAAATTTTTTGTTTGCATCAACACCCACTGAACTTGAACTTGCAGCCATTACAAGTAGTTTACAATTTGATTTTGCTGTTACAAGAAATATTGAAACAAAATGAACACCAAAAAACATTGAAACAAAAAGAAAAAGTTGTTTCTTCTTTTCTATAAAATTTTAAAAAAACAAAACTTGAAAAAATTCATCAAAAACTTGAAAGAATGAGTTAAAATGCCTACCTTAGGTGATTAGATCTTGTTGAATTTAAGATCAGTAAAATGCACAGAGAATAAAACAAAATCAGACAACACAACACTGCATATACCCTGGGAAAACCCTCCTCTTGAGGGAGAAAAACCCAGCAACAAAGATCTCTCTTATATTGATGCAACAGAAGCAATAATTCACTTTACAATGAGGCCGAACACAAGGCCAATAACCAGCATCTACTCTAGATGCAATAACAGATGATAATCTGCACTTAGATTCGCAATCTGCTATTGAATGAATTCGCACTTGAATAAATTGAACTTGCTTGATCTTGCCTCTGCTCGCCTTTATGCTCGGACTGTGTTTCCAGAGACTTCAAGAACGCTTGACAGAAACCGAAACCTGTAGCTTCGTTCTGACTTATGATCTCCCTTTTATCTGATTATAGATTCGCATCACAAGATGTCTCGGATCTGGTAAATCCGCACTTAACATATTCGCATTAGATGAATGTCACGGATCTGCTGAGTTCAATAATGCACCTCAGATAAGTTCACACTAAACAACATTGTGATTATGCTTAGATCGCAACCCAATTCGCATGAGATCAGTAGCTGTGATTTCGCTTTAGTGATGGCTGAGATAAGACTTCAGAATATCTCGAACTACAGAAATCGCTGATCAACAACATTGAATAGGCTCGCACTAGACTCAGCAGAGTGCGCGCTCAGGAATGTAATTTCCTGACCTGTTTCTTCGATCTCACCCTGTGCAAAGGGACGGACAACCTGTATATGTATGAGTGAATGTATACGCCTCCTCCCAAGAGGTCGGCCTCCAAATGATGAATTTACTTGATCCTTTATGTCGGCCTCTTAAAGGATCTCATATCCTTTTGGTGAAGTCGGCCTAGAAAGATATTCATGCCTCTTCACAAGAGGTCGGTCTCCAACAATTCATAAAATGAAAGTCGGCCTCAAGAACTTATTAAAATGTCTCTTAATAAATGACCAATGTGAATTCATATTCTCACATGTCGGCTATACAAAACAATAAGTATAAGTTGAATATGGCGGCTATCAATTTCGCGCTCTCTTTCTCATTGAAGCTGGAAGGAACTCTGGGCTATGTATGAATCCTTATTACAAAATTTGTCCTTGATCCTTTTGCACTTTGATCGATCTCCTTCAAAAAACTAGCAACCTTCAAAATGAAAAAATGGAGACAAAATGTGTTCCAAAAGAGCAATGAAATGAGAAGTGAAGTGTCGAATGAGGGTTAGAAGGCGTTTTTAGGTCATATTGGCACTTTTTGGGAGTTATTTTGTTGACTTCTTCTGTGGCATTTTGTCCTTGATGTCAAAACTGATTGATTACATTGATGTTTGGTATTGGTTACATGGCATATCCACTTTGATACTTTTGGCATGTCTTGGTTATTGGAATTTCAGTTGGCATATTCAGTTCATTTTCACATACTTGGCTTCAGTATCTTGGACAATGTTTTGGCTTTGGTTTACTTTCGGTTCTTGGTTCAGTTTGCTTGGTTGGACTAATTCTTTGGATTCATGTGTAGTTCATAGACAGGGGTTTGCTTTCATTTGCAAATGTTGATCACAATTGTTACATCACGTGACAATGTGTTCTTTTCAGAATAAAAGTTTGAAAGGGATAGTGATATTGAGATACATACTCTTGACACACTAAGGTGATCTCCAGGTTATCATTTTGCATATAATGATCATACTTCCATTTTTATCTCTATTTCATATTGCCATGTATGGTTTTGGCTTACATTTGATGGTAATCATATTATTCACATTACACATGAGTTCAACATTATATCGGGTTTCATTTTTGTGTTGCTCAAGTTATTCATATGTCATATATTTACTTTGGCATCGGATATTTCACATTGAAATACAATGTGTTGTTTTTATAGTCAGGCCGATCATATTTTATATAGTTCATTTGAACTTTATTGTTATCAACTTAGGCATTGGGAGACTTGGACAGTCAATGACATATTTCACTTTGGCATTATTTATTTGCATCAGTCTATTTCATAATACTTGGATAGTTGACATCGGTTATCACATTGGCACTTTATTTGTATCGGCTTTGATAGTCGACACTGGTTATCACATTGGCATTATGTTAGTTTGTGTCGGCCTAATCATAAAGTATAGAATACTTTGTCTTGGACAATCGAAGGCAGAGAATGACTTTGTAGTGTTCATGACTCATGTGGACAATGATATACATGTGGATAGTGTGACATAGCAATTGAGTTTGGTAATTATGTTGTCGGTGGTTTTAGACATGCACACGGATTTCAAATGATATAGAATATCATTTCATTCGGATTTGACATCATTATGCACTTGAGTTTAGTATTCGATTGAGTGAAGGAATAGGGCAAAACGAGTTTTGTAATTATCATTTGGCTGAAGGTGAAATCCTACCACCATCCAAAAATTGCAAAGCCAGTATTGAGACTTTGTTGGACTCTTGTTCGAGTTAGCTGGAATGAAGGGAGGGATAGCAAGGTAGTTGTTTATCTCGCAGCTGGAAATGAAAGTATTCTTGAGATTTTTGTTTGACATTTGGCCGACATAAAATGAGGTAAAATCTTGACAATATCTTTGTCATTTTCGAAATGAAGATTGAAAAACGGTTTTTCAGTTTGCAATAAAACAGTTATAGATAACTGCGTTTTCAGTTTTGGTTACTAGAGTTTGAGCTCAAGAATTTTGATGATTTACACAAGTTTCATTGTTTATTTAAAGCATGGCTTTCTGCCATTGCTTAGTTGGAGATTTGAAAGGGAATTTGCAGAGTTACAATTGTGTTGTAAGAAAAGGAAAAAGAGGGTTTATATTGTATCATATCTCTGATTTCATACAGAGATAATATTCAAAATTTTAGTTGTTTATACATTGTTTACTGTTATACACAATACAAATTATAATGGGCTACATTGAAAATTATTTTTTTGTACTCTATTGAGATTTTGTGATTGCGCAAGTATGCAGTTATAAAGTCCTAATAGTTTACATTGCTATTTGAAAAATTTTGTAAAGGAGTTGGTGCTCCTATTGAAGTTGGTGCTTCAGAATTTTTGGTGTTGAGTTGGTGCACCATTGTAACAGAGTTGGTGCTCTTTTGAATGAATAAAAAGATCAATTTACGAGTGGTTTTTTATACCCCATGAGGGTTTTTCCACTCAGGAAAATATTGTGTTATGTGATGAAATTTGTGCATTTTGTTTTCAGTCCATTTGCTTAAATGTTTATGTTTCTCATTTCAGTCACATGTCAATGCAAATGCTCTGATACTTGAATAAATGTCTAAATATGTCATAAAAGTGTTCAAACGTATGCATAAAGTTGTGTGAAAATAAAGCATTGAAAAAGAATTGTTCAAGCAGTATTATATGAACAATTACAATTATGCTTTGACATGGTTAAGTAAAGTCTTTGTGATCAATCATTCTGTTGTTAAAGTTCGTTGACCTGTCCATGTTCATTCTGCAATTAGAAGGTTACATAAAATTGTTTCAAGGTCTTAGTTCAAGTTGTAAGTCAAGTGAAAAATTATATAATACTCTAATTCACCCCCCAATTAGAGTATTTCATCTTCCAACAATTTTAATGTTTTTTATGCACTTTTTGGCGCCTAATGCCCGTGGGAGCATTTGGGAGCGCCCGGGGGTACCTGGGCGCTCTCGAACCCAAATGCTCTTGGAGCGGGCACAAGAGCTCAAAACAAAGAACCCAGTAACTTAGCTTTCAATC